>JAOTBA010000009.1:22463219-22480373 GCA_025629845.1 Erythroxylum squamatum
CCCTTTTTCTTCAAAACCTTCTGGTTGGAGCATATAAATTTCTTCTTCAAGATCTCCATGAAGAAATGCAGTTTTCACATCAAACTGCTAAAGATGCAAGTCAAATATAACACACATTGCCAAAACTACTCGAACTATAGTGAGTAGAACCATGGGAAAAAATATTTCGTTAAAATTAATACCTTCTTTCTGAGCATATCCTTTTACCACCAATATAGCACGATATCTCTCTACTTGATCATTACCACTTCACTTGATCTTGTAAACTCATTTATTGCCAATAAGCTTTCTTCCTTCCTGTAATGACACTAGCTCCCATGTCTTATTCTTATGAAGTGCTTCAATTTCTTCTTGCATTGCTGTCATCCACTGAGATGCATCTAAACTATTCATTACTTCTTGAAGAGTTGATGGCTTCCCGTCCTTAGTTAAAAGACAGTATGCAATATTGCCCTCCATAATATAGTATGAGTGTCAGCTCGGTGCTCTTCTTATGCGAGTTGATCTCTGAGTATCTGGAACATCATATTCAACTAGTTCTTACTCCTTGTGCCCTAGTATAGCTTTAGAAGAATCATTTTGATCAACTTCTCTATCCACTTGTACTGTTGTAGTTTCTGGATTCTATTGTACAATGCCAACATTTTCTGCTTACTCTTAATCCTTATCTTCCATAAAGATAACATCCCTACTGATAACAATCTTGTGGGCAGTGGGATCCCACAGATGATAGCCCTTTACTTCTTCAATATATCCCAATAAAATATATCTTCTAGATTTTGGATCCATAGTTTCTTGGGCACTGAACATCATATAGGCAGGACTTCTAAATATAAGGAGGTTGTAATAATCCACTGATTTATCAGTCCACGTCTTCATCAGTGTTGTCAACTCAATTGCAGTTGATGGAGCTCGATTCACCACATTACAGGCGATACTGACTACTTTTGCCTAGAATTTCTTATTTAGGCTTACAGTTCTCAACATCGTTCTTGTTCTTTGCAATAGAGTTCTATTCATCCGCTCTGCTACTCCATTTTGTTGAGGAGTATATGCCGTCGTGAACAGCCTTTTGATGCCTTCTTGCTTGCAAAGTTCATCAAATTCTTTATCAGTATATTCTCCTCCATTATCTGACCGCACACACTTGATCTTCTTACCATATTTGAGTTCCACCTGCACTTTGTGAAATTTTAAGACTGGAAACACATATGCTTTCCTCTTGATAAGAAATACCAAACATCTCCTCGCATAATCATCTATGAATGATACAAAGAAATTTGCTCCTCCTAGGGAGGTAACTGGTGCTTGCCATATATCAGAGTGAATCAATTCTAGAATTTCTTTGCTTTTGAACTTTGATGTGTTGAATTTCAATCAATGCTGCTTAGTAACAATATAATGCTCACAGAAGGGTAGTGAAACCTTTGTAAGACTTGGAAGTAGATTCTTTTTTGCAAGTATCTTCATTCCTTGTTATAACATATGTCCAAGCTTTTTATGCCACGTCATTGCAGATTTGTCGTCTGGACTAGTCATCGCAACGGATGCCTCTCCTTCTTGCAAAGTTACCCCCTTCAGCATGTACAGATTTGCAACAATCTTCTCTGCTTTCATAAATACTATCGCTCTCCTTTAATCACTTTCATGATCTTGTTTTAAATCTCAAATCTGAAGCCAAAATCATCCAATTGTCCTACAGACAACAAATTCTTCTTTAGGCCCTCCACATGTTGCATTTTTTCAATAATTTGAATTGTACCATCATACAACTTGAACTTGATGGCGTTAATACCAATGATCTTAAGAGCTTGATCATTACAGCTGTACAGATCCTCCAGAGACAGATTCTTACTGATGGAACCATTCTCTTTGAGAGGTCATATGAAAAGTAGCTATTTATCTGGAGACAGATTCTTGCTGATGGAACTATTCTTTTCGAGAGTTCATATGAAAAGTAGCTGTTGAATCAAACAACCAGACATCAACAAATCTTCTCTTTCCTCCAATAGTCATTGCTGCTTCACAGACCATCGCGCTTCCATCATTTGAAGTACCTGAAACATTTCCTTGAGGAACATAATCTTTGTTATTTAGATTCTAGCAATCTTTTTCAAGTGGCCTTTCTTACTACAATTGTAGCATTTATAGTTCTTCTTACTCCTGAATTTTAATCTACCATGATTATGACTTCCACTTGGACCACGTTCTATTGATCTACCTCTCATCACCGCCAAGGCCTCTACTTGTTGCGAACTTGCCAACCTGTCTTCCTTGCTCTTGCGTCGGCTCTTTTATTTCATAATAACAGCTACAATGTCATCGAAGACTAAAGTATCTGTATTGGTTGTTAAATTTATGACGAGTTGATCATATGAATCTGGTAGACTTTGAAGTAGAAGTTCCACTTCACTTATTTTTATTGTTTGCCCTAATGATATGAGTTACGAAAATAGAGTATTCAAAGTATTTAAGTGCTCCGTCACCAAAGTGGGTTCCGCCATACGTAAAGTATATAGTTTCCTTTTCAGAAAAATTTTGTTATGGAGTAACTTGGACTCGTATAATTTTGTGAGGTGATCCCGTATTTCCTCGCTGTCTTCTTTTCCTCTATGCTAGATAATAATCCATCAGCTAAAGCTAGGTGAAGATTAGCTACAGCATTCCCATCCATCTCATTCCACTTTTCATCTATGACTCCAGCTGGCCGTTCACCAATGGCCGCTAGACAATTATCTTTCCTCAAGATTGCCTTTATCTTTAGCTTTCACAGTGAGAAATTGTTCTCGTTGAATTTTTCAATGTCATACTTTGCCGCCATTACTTCTATCACAACTGCTTTATGAATAGTGCCTTTGATAGGGTGAATAATATTCTAACTTATCTTTTGATATGGATGATCCACCCTTGGTGGCAACCACATAGCATACAATAAGCAGATATACACACCCAAGGTTGGCTCTGATACCACTTGTTAGGAATAATTAGGACTTAGATATAGTAAGGTTGTAGCTAAAATGAAACTAAAAATATTGAAGATAAATTAAATACACAAATTTTACGTGAAAAACTCCTAAATCAGGGTAAAAACCACTGGTAAGGGTAGAATAATTTTACTACTGAAAAATTGAAGAATTACAAGGAGAAAAAAACTAGATCCATAAAAAATACAGAATATTTTTTTGTCTCTCCTTTTTCTCTTTTTTTTTGCTCTCACCCCACTTCTCTCTCTTTTTATTTTTTCTACTCGTATGGATGCTATCTCTTTGTTTATCTCCTACCTATTTATAGGCAGGAGATTGAAGATATGGTTGGCCAATTATTTGTTTTATTAGGCATGCCACGCCAACTAAGTTTGGCAGTATACCCTTGCCATGATTGGACTATTGTAAAATTAATTGTCACTTTCTTTTTTTTTCAGTTTTAAATTTTGCATTACAATATCAAGTATAACTGGAGTTGGATATCGATATATCTTATGTATTTTAACTTTTTCAAAATTAAAAATTAAGTATAAAATGTTGGAAAGTGATTCAATATTGATAAGCCTTTGTCTTGGTACGTTATTATTTGTTTTTTAATTTATTTCTAATCAGTCCATGTTCTATTGTTCTGTCGCCAATATAGTCTTTTTTTATGATAAGATCTGTTACTTGCTAAAATTTAAGTAGTTTAGTTTGATGTAAAATCATTTATATGCACATTTATCTGTGAATAAATTGTCTATCACCGGGTTTAAATAGTGATCATTACCTATTGAATGTCTTATTATACTTTTGTTTACCTTAAAAATTTCCAACAACATTTGATATCAAAGCATCCAGTTTCCATGAGTGCAAAAAATAAATGATTGAAAATGACAATACCGAGAGTCTCTTAACCTCTCGTTCCTATTTTCAAAGGTGAAGATTACTAATTCAGGAATATCAAAATGAAAACTTTATTTAAGTCTCATGATATTTGAAACTTGATGGAGAATGAGTGCGATGAAGATGACAAAGACACATTGTGGAAGGAAAATAAGAAGAAAAATTCTAAAGCTTTATTCTTCAATCAACAATCTGTATATGAGTTAATCTTCTAAATTTTTTTTTTGGAATTTGAAATGAATATATTACCAAAAGCTGGAGAAACTACAATGTACAAAAGAAAAACAACCTGTGGCAGGAAAAGGGAGAACAACCCCTAATTCCCATCAGCACAAAACATACTAACTACAAAGCTTAACACAGCCCAACCACAACAGCATCACAGGAGAACAACTCCGAATTCCCATCACCACAACAACATCACAAATACCAGTGCAGCCTCATAGCTGGGCTTAGAGAAGCCTGCATCCCACACACAAGGAGAGTTTCCCGAATCAAATTAACAATGTAGTCTGCAAGCTCATACTTACTCCGCTCAACCTGCATATAAATGCGCTTGTTCCTCTCCCGCCAAACGTGATAAAGAGTCATCTGAAAGGAGGCTTTAATAAGGAAGCAGTCCCGCTTCCCTAGTTTTGATTGGAGCATGATTTCTTGCAAAACATTACTCCAGTCATAAACCGCATTCAAGGTGCCAATCAAGTGTACTATCCTACTCCACACTGCTTTGGAATACTCACATTCAAAAAATAAGTGGTTCCGACTTTCATTCACACGTTTGCACAACACACAGGAAGGATCAAAAGTACCAAACCACCGATCCTTAGTCCGCAACCTATTTTTAATAGCAAGCCACAAGAAGAAAGCGGATTTGGGACATAATACCTGCCTCCAAATGATAGCAGCCCAAGGAACCTTCTCCCGCATAACCATCCCCAGACCACGAGCAGAATAGGTTGAAAAGAGGCCATCAGAAGTAGCCGCCCAACGCACCCTGTCCGGGGAGGAGGTCAGAGTAGTGCCGCACAGAGTGGTGTCCAGAAGGTGACCAAATCGGCTCCGAAGCAGGCGATCCCCCTCCCTAACAACCCATGCCAGCGTGGCTGTTTTGGGGACCCGGCTTCTGACCCCCATAAGGTCGGATTGATCCCATAACGGACTACGCACATGCTAATTGTCAAACCAGAAACAAGTGCGCTCACCATTTCCAATTTGGTGCAATATGACAGGATAAATCAAGTACCGCATACGCAGGAGACTAATAAAAACCCAGTAGTAGCCAGATCGATCCTGAAGATTTTTAGTAATCTTCTAAAAATTTCTATAACAACTACGTCAAAGGAAGTATAAAAGATATTGCAATTGATTCAAGGGTCTTAAAATATAATCATTATAAAGTTTAATTCTTCTTGGTATGATTTTAAGACCTTATTTATGAAGAATGTAGAGTCAGTGCAATATTTCTTGTCTACAATGTCAATAATTATAAATCAAATAAAGTCATTTGATGAAGAAATTTATTATAAAATTATGGCTGCAAAGAATTTACGAAGTTTAACTCTTAATTTTGATTATGTAGTTCTTACTATAAGAAGTCATTTACTTTTCTCATTTGATGACCTAATGAGTTCTTTATTTGCACATGAAGCAAGAATTAAAAGGTCAACTAAAATGAATGGAGAAAATCCATTTGATGTTAAAGGCGAATCATCAAATCAAAAGGCAGAATCATGACAAGCATTAGGTAGAGGACAAAGACGAAGATTCAGAAGCAGAAGTGACTATGGCAAAGGAAGATTATGTGTCAATGAACAGTTTAAGCACAAGGAATATGGTGGAAGACAGAAAAGTTGGAGGGGATGTATCTAATGCCATAATTGCAGATGAAATGTGCATGTAAAAATTAAATGTTAAAAGGAGAGAAGAAAACAAACTATGTTAAAAAATAAGAGGAGAAAGAGATAGTAAAGCTATTAATAACTTGAAATGAAGAACTAGAAGTGTCAAACAACATATGGTTTTGGTGGTGACTATTATAATCATACGAGAAATTTGAAGTGTTTGTTAAAAGAGCTTGATGAGTCTTACAAATAAATAGTAGTACCTGAAGATGATAACGAAATACAAGTTAAATGTAAAGATACTGTTGACAATAAGTAGTGGTAGTGGAACAATCAAACTTCTTTATGATGCCTATTATATTTGTAATTTCTCATAAAATTTATTGAGTGTAAAATAGTTAAGAGATTGTGGATATTCCATCTTTTTAAAGGAAACGATCTTGTTTGATTAAAGAAGAAAATTAGATTAAATAGTTGCTAAAGTTTGTTTGACATGAAATAAGTTTTTTCTTCTAAAATCTCTAATATTGAAAAACTTGAATTAATTGTTAAAGAAAACAATATGTCTCAGTTATGGCAATGAAGATATATGGATGCATATATGGAAAACAAAGTACAAATCTATTTGTTGTCAGGAAGTCTAAAAGAGTACGTGCTTGTCTTAAAATTTTTCATATTATTTTTGTGTATGAGAAAATATATATAATAGAGATTTATTAGCAAAATTCGGAATGTTTGATTATAAGTCGATGTCAACATCAATAGAGAATAAATGGAAGCTATGCTCATCTGAATGAATAGAATTGAAAGACATAATGATGTATAGACAAAATCATTTATTTATTTTTTTGGTGAGAAGGAAAAGACAAAAGCCTAGTGTCTTAAGTACGCTACAACAGAAGCATCATTTGCCAGGAGTGGACGTATTCCCGGAATAGGTGATTCCCAAACAGACCAACGATGAGGATGAGATGCTCCCGTTCTCGCTAAAAGATCGGCACACTGGTTACCCTCACGAAGGGTATGAACAAGAGAACAATCCCAGTCCCGCTGCATCATACTCCGGATATCCGCAACGACGTGCAAATAAGGATGATAGCGAGGACATGAGCCCAAGACCAGCTTAATGGCTTCGCTGGAGTCCGATTCAACAACTAGTCTTCTATAGCCCCGCGCCCAAGCCAATTCCAGTCCACGTTGAATCGCTATAAGCTCAGTGAGCATGCTAGTGGCGTGACCAAGGAAGCCGAAGAATCCGACCAGCCAGTCCCCTTTATCATCGCGGATCAAGCCACCAAACCCTGCATCACCTGGGTTACCTACCGAGCTGCCATCCACATTGAGTTTAACAGACCCGATTGTTGGAGCCTGCCAAGTGACCCATCTGCTTGACTTGGTAGTGTGGACTGCATCGGACGGAAACGCATGTGTGCATTCATCAGAAAGCCGCAAGAACCACCGAACTTGTCGAAAGGAGGATACTACCTCGTGGTGGAAAGCCTCTTGGTTTCTAGCCCACCAAATAATCCAAGCCACGACGATGAATTGAAGCACGTGTTGAAAGGGTCGTGAAGAGGCAAGAACATAGGAAGAGATCCATTCGTCAAGATTAAGATTGAAGAAAGAATCCCCAACCTGCCCAAGGATGGAGACCCAAATCTTCTTCGCCCATGGGCAATCCCGCAAGGCATGGAGATGAGTTTCCCATCCGATGCCACACCTGTGATAGCGGGGAGAAGAAGCCATTCCCCGTTGATAACGCAGCTCATTCGTAGTTAAGCGGTGCCACCGAATCTGCCAAATAAAGAAGCGGAACTTCTGGGGAATATTAAGTTCCCAGATCCGCGGCCAATGCATGTGTGGAGCAGGAGGATGAGGTAAGCGAGTAATAAACTCGTATCCGGATTTCACTGTATAATGCCCAACGGGCGTCTCCCCCCATATTACCGAATCCTGAGACACCCTGGAGCGAGAGACGGGGACAACAAAGATGGAGTTACGCACTCCTGACCCCAGGGGCGTGGTTAGGCGAGAGATATCCCACATGCGCTGATCGTTAAGAATGTCGCCGACCATTAACTGGTGTTCCGGACTATCGATCTGGTCTAACTGCCGACGTAAGGGACAAGCACCGACCCAACGATCATTCCAGAGAGAAATGTCAGCTCCATTTCCAACTCTCCAAAGGAAGCCATCACGCAAGAAAGGGATAGTTTTGCAAATTGCTTTCCATCCCGGAGAGGCATTAGGAGAGGCCGTATAAGTAAGGAGAGGAGCCTCCCTTAAATATTTACTCTGTAACACGGCAGTCCAAAGTTTCCCAGTGTCCTGAGACAGGTCCCAGAGGAGCTTGCCGAGTATGGCGATGTTATTGTCACGAGCCATACAGAGTCCTAAACCTCCCCAATCTTTGTGGCTGCAAAAACAGATTCCCAATTCAAGAGGGGGATACCCTTCCCTTCAGCTGATTTCCATAAAAAATCGCGACAACATTTATCAAGGGAGTCGCAGACCCCTTCAGGGAACCAACAGGTTTGCATTGTATACAAAGGGATTGTGACCAGGGTGGATTTTGCCAAAGTCAGACGACCAGCTTTATTGAGAAGCTTAGCTTTCCATCCTTGCAAGCGGTTGCGAACCTTAACAATAACAGCTGTGAAATCCCCCTTCCTAGTAGGACCGGTGATGGGAACCCCAAGGTAGTTGCCCAAAGTCGTAGTAAAGTGCAGATTAAATTGAAGACGCAACTGTTCCTTATGCCGGCTATTTACGTGTGGCGATAAGAAGGTTTTGGACTTCTGTTCATTAAGTTGCATGCCAGAGCAAGAGCAGAATTTTTGCACAGTCGCCAAGACCACCCGACACCTTTGAGTGAGGCCTGGGAAAAAAGAAGCACGTCATCAGCAAACAATAAATGAGCAAGAAGAGGTCCATTACCTGAGAGTTTGATGGCGTGCCACTGCTGGGTTTGCACACGGTGAGAAATAAGCAAGGAGAGCTTCTCCATGCATAAGACGAACAAATAAGGAGATAACGGGTCCCCTTGGCGTAGCCCACGGTGCGGCGCAAAAGCATGGAGGCGAGATCCATTCCATAAGATAGATAGGCTCGAGGTTGACACACAAGACATAATGAGAGAAATTGTAGGCCGCGGAAAACCAAAATCTGAAAGCGTCTGCCTCAAGAAGCGCCAATCAAGGCGATCATAGGCTTTAGCAAGATCAATTTTCATAGCCAAATATCCATCCCGTTTCTTAGACTTCCTGATGGCATGAAGCACCTCTTTAGCCAAGATAATATGCTCCGAGGCCGTCCGTCCTGGGAGGAAAGCTCCCTGCATGGGAAGAATAAGATCCCTGAGGATCGGTCGAAGACGTTGGACAATGACCTTGGAGAGGATCTTGTAGCTAACGTTACAAAGGCTGATAGGGCGGAACTGGGTCATAGAAGCTGGCTGCCCTTCTTTGGGAATTAAAACGATCAGCGTGTCATTGATATCGTGTGGGCAAGTTCCGGAGATGAAGGCATCCTGGAACATGTGAAAGACACGCTCCCCAAGTAAATGCCAATATTTTTTATAAAAGACCGGTTGGAAGCCATCTGGCTCCGGTGCTTTGTAAGATTGCATAGAATTAAGGGCACTGACGACCTCCTCTTTGGTAATAGGAGCCAGAAGTGAAAGAGCATCGTCCGCAGAGATGGAGCTATGGTCTGGAATCGGGGGGAACGGCGTGGAAATGTCCACAGTGGAACAAAAAAGGTCCTGATAAAACCTTAAGACCTCACATTGGAGGGCAGGTGGGTCAGTGATCCAAGACCCGTCTTGGGCGCGCAAACGTTCGATCCGATTCCGCTTCCGCAGAGATATAGTCATCGCATGGAAGAACCGAGTGTTCTTGTCACCATATTGCAGCCATTGAACACGAGACTTTTGGTACCAGAAGATTTCTTCTTATCGGAGTATATCATTGTATTCAGTAATAAGAGCACGCTCCAGAGACAAAAGAGAGGCACACTGGTAATATGCAAGTTGTCGTTGAACGCCTGCCAGGCGGGCTAGCACCCTTCGCTTCCGATGAAAGATATTTCCAAACGTCCCCTTATTAAACAACAGAGCCGCTTCAGTGGCGCTAGCAAGAGCTGCAGCAAGGGAGGAGTGATTCTGGGACCAAGCTGCTTGCAAGATGGGAAAGAAGCCCGGGTGGGTAGTCTATGCATCTCGGAACCTAAAAGGCCAAGAAGACACAGACGAGATAAAACCAAAAGAATTTAAAACAATAAGATTATGGTCAAAATGCGTACGTGGTAAATGATGAACCGACGCTTCGGGGAACAGGAGCCGTCAGGCATCATTGCATAAAGCCCGGTCAAGACGAACAAAGGTGGAGAAAATACCATTACATTTCTGACGATTAGTGAAAGGTGATCCTTTATACCCAAGATCTAAGAGATGGCACACATCCAAATTCTGTTGGAACCGACGAGCCCGATTCACGGAGAAAGTGCCACCTTTTTTCTCCGTGGTGTGAGAGTAGTCATTAAAGTCACCAATGAGTAACCACGGAAGATCAGTAAGGGCACTGATGCGTGATATCTCCCGCCAGAAGCATTCACGGCCTGAGGGGTGGGGGCTGGCATAGACCGCAGTCAAGAACCAAACTTGATGAAACATATCCCGAACTAAGCAGTGGATGAATTGCCTATGCGACATTAAAATATCGAGTTGGATGATCGAAGCGTTCCACAGACACCATATACCCCCAGAAAAACCAGAGGCCTCCACACGGACAATATTCTCAAAGCCAAGTAAGAGAGAGATCCTGTCAGCCCGTGCTCCTGAGACATGAGGCTCCACAAGAATCAGAACATCCACCTTATGACATTTGACAAGGTCTTTCACACAAGGTATAAAATCTGCATGAGCCGCTCCTCGGCAATTCCAAGATAATATATTGAGACTATTAATCATAAAAGAAGAGAGAAAGAAAGGGGACACAAGCAATGTCGGGGACTCTAGCAAGCAATACTGCTGGGGACCATTTCCACATCCACTTCCTCCTCGGAAAGGGGTGTAGTAGCATTAACAGTGTCTCCTATGACCTGATGCACGACATTAGAGGTTCCAGAAGGTTAGGCCACTTCCTTACCCGGATCGGGGGGTGCATGCCCCTGAAGGACGTGAATTCATTGTCCGTTCGACCCATCGTGAAGAATAGCAGTGGAGTGAGGGGGAGGTGAGGAGGCTTGGAATGCTTGTCGAAATTGAGAGGCTATTTGGAGGACAAGCGTTGGGTCGGCAGAGGGAAGCGAGGGAGGGACACGATTGGCAGATTGAGTTCTGCCCATGAGTCAATGTAGTTGCAGTGCCACTCTTATAGCTCGAACTTGGCACTATTTTGTAGGTCATACTTCTTTTCAAATTTCGGTGGATTGTTGGGATTTGTTAACCAGAAAAAATATTGTTTGATTATCTTGTCAATTAGCTAAATAGATACGTTTGATGTTTTAAAAAAAACACTGTTTAAAAGATTTGGACGGACATATTTGAGTTGAAGAACTTTAGCCATAACGTGAAGAAATTAATAAAGACATATTTTATCATATCACATTAAGGTTACTTAAATGAATAAGTGTATTAAGAGTTTTATATGACAACAATATATTATTCAAGTTTAAAGATAAATTTTATCTTTTAGCGATTATATTCGTCGTGCTCTATGAAGCAAAGTGTTAGTCAATCAAATAGGTGTATAATTATAAGCTCATAATAATAGAGATAAGATGCTCTGTGGTAACCATAAGAGACAAATTAAAGTTGTTCAATATTATTGAAAATTCAAGAGAGACAATAATTAAGTGGCTTGGACATGTTGCGAAAAGATTGTATCTAAAGACTGTAAGAAAAATTGTACGAGAGTGATAAAGAATAATGCGATTCTATCGGAACTTATTGAAGATATGACCCTTAATAGAAAACTTTAGCATACTAAAATATGGATAAATAATCTCATATAAAAAGATTCTTGTCGTTTTCATAGGTCTTTTAAGTATTTTCATGTTGTATCTGGCTTAAACATTTAAATACATACTACTTGTTTCTTAGTGATTTAGACTAAATATTTCCTTACTTTGTTTAAATATTTTATTTTAATGACTTTATTTATTTACTTTTTTTTCTTGTGCATGTATTTATTTACTTTATTTACTCTTTATTTTTCTATTTTATCGTATTATTTAGTTTATTACTTATTTTATATTTTATGTATTATGTATTATGTATTATTATTTTAATATGTATATGTATAAACACACACATATATATTGATTATTTTTTTTCTTGATATAGGTCTATCGAAAATAGTCCATCTCCTAGTTATGAATAAAGCTACTTATTACCGTATTTTCTCATATTACACTTATCAGTGCATGTTGTTGTTATTGTTTAGTTTCAATTTCAATTTATTAATGTTAGATTAAATTGAATAAAATTAAAAAAATCTAATGATTTATAAGTGATACTGAAGTTATCAATTACTTATCCTTACCATAAGAGAATTAGTAATATTTACGTTAATCTAAAATTAAGTTTGAATAATCTTTATGGTACGAAGAGTTTATTTAAATCTTACATGATAATACAATTAAAATCAAATTTAAGTGAAAATTTTAATTATTCATTTATTATATAAAAATAATATTTTGAAGAAAACTTGATCGTTTCTTAGTTCTTACTTACTGAGGAGACGTATGGGAAGGGCAACAAGTCAAATAGTCAATAACTATTCAAGAGAGACTCCCACCAAACTATATTTGATTGTGTTGCGTTATGATATTCTATTATTTGACTCTTTAGGGGATTTCTTGTTTGTCACGTGTCTATGTTTTAGAAGTTCTGTTTTTTGTTTTTAAAATAATTAGATTAATTTAAAGACATTAATTATATATTTTAAAATTATGTGAAAAAAGAAATTTTATTTCTTAATTCTTCGAGTGTAAGGGTGACCATTTTTTTTTTTTTGGCTTCTCTCAGTTCAACTAATGATTAAAAAATAACTAATTTGGACTGTTTTAATTGTAAAAGCTTAAAATCGTTTGATGTTTTAGTTCGTTCTAAATTTTTTGGTTCGATATATTTTAATAACTTTTATTATTAAGAATTGATCAATTTATTAATTAGTGAGTTAATTTTTATAAATTAATAAGTTCTTATCAACTAAAATAAATAAATAAAATTTAATTTATTAATATTTTTAATTAAATTTTAAATTCTTCAATAAATAACAACAATCTCTTACAATTATATTTTAAATTATTTAATATTTAGCTGATTATTTAACTATTTAATTCTAATTAAACTATTTAATTTTTTTTCTCTTTTAACTTTCTATTTATAAAACATTCTTTTAACCAATATAAACGTGACGTGGGACCTTTTTTTTTTAACACATGAATAAAAACAAGGAGACTAGCTCCGATAATCTAATCCTCTACGAAAGGATCTAGGATAAAGGGTTCCTTGTTGGTCTCGGTGAAGAGCATCCAAAAGGCTCCAGGGAGGCTCACGTAGAAAATGTAGACCCGTCGCTGCGACCGAGGCTAGAGATGCCAAATGATCCGCACAGCGGTTCCCCTCTCGAGGCGTATGGTCCAGTTGTACGTCCCAGGCACGACGAAGCAAGTCTCGAATAACTGTCACCAACAAAGAAAGCTCAGTCAAATCAAAAAGGGAAGACGAAAGAAGATTAATGACCTCGAGAGAGTCCACTTCCAGAAGCACGCGTCGATAACCCCAATCCCAGGCCAGCAGCAACCCAGAGTACACCCCGTGTAGTTCCGCCAGGATAGGTGTGCCGACGCCAATCCGCTGTAAGAATCCCCCGCACCAGTGCCCCTGACATTTTCTAAGAAGGCCTCCAGCAGAAGCAATATTAGAGCCCAGTTGCACGGCCCCATCCGTATTTAATTTGACCCAGCCGTCGAGAGGAGGAGTCCACCCAACTAACGAGCCCAAAGGCAGTCCCTGCGACGGAAAGATCCGATTTTCCAATGCACTGGCTCGAAGGATCGAATTCGTGTAAGCCATGATAATAGTATGCCCATTGTTTGGCCAAGTAAAACCCGGCTCAAAAAGGCTGGTATTCCTCCATTTTCACAAAAACCAACAGGTAACCCAAAAATAGTAGCCCACGCGGCCTGATGGACGAGCACATGATTATGAAGATTAAAATGGAGCCATTGTCCTTCCTCCTGACTAAAAAAATCCCTACCGACCATAGTAACAGGGAAGTGCTGCCAGAAGGACTTGACTCGAGGACAATCTTGTAAAACATGAAGGGTCGTTTCCTCTTGACCATAGGAAGTACAGCCCGCCTCCGTGGTCAGATGGCGGGTCACGCGTTCTTGATTGGTAAGCAACTTCCGCTTAGTCACCAGCCAGAGACAAGATCTGATGCGTTGTGGTCCCGCCCACTTCCATATGGCCTCCCAGTGGCTATTGAAATCAGCAGTGTTGAAATGCTCGATCAGTTTGTAAGCAGTCGCAACGGTAAACCGCCCATTCGAAGTCTGGCCCCAGCTCAACCGATCATCCTCTCCAGCACAAATAGTGGCTGACGCAATAGTCATGCAAACAAAAGCTGGGAGATAATTTTGGAAAACCCGTCAATTCCATTGGCCGTTGCTGTCATGAAAATCATGAAGTGTAGCGTACAGAAGACTCTCAGGGATGTCTATCTGAGCTAGTAAATAAAGGGGCCCCCAATCAGCTAACCAGTGGTCCAGCCAGAAGAGAATGTGTTGCCCATTACCAGGCAACTTGCCATTTAACTCCTTGTCGAATGAAATTCCAAACTGCCGCCATCCCTCGCCAAGTACTCGAAGCGCCAGACCTCGCTAAGGTTAACACTCGAGAATTAGGAATGGTAAGGTTGGCCAGTTCGATTCGGTTTACTGTTATTAGATTAGTTTTGATATGATCCAATTTAATATTAGGGTTACACTCGAGAGGATAGTTCGAACGCACTCAACTATTTTACTTTACATTTTTATGTTGAAATAATTTGTAATTATTAACCTTTAAATATGTAATAAATAAACTAAGAATATACATAATATTGCTGTTAATATTTTATTTCTTTGCATAATTACCGACAATGTTTTAAAAACTAAACCTATTTGATCGATTTAATATTGAACCGGCTAACTTTAGGTTTAGTTTTCAATATTTCGATTAAATTTAGTTTAATAATTTTGTTGTTAAAAATTGACCCGTTTATTAATTAATCGACTAGTTTTTATATACTAATCAATTTTTATAAACCAAAATAATTCGATTAATTTTTATTTGATAATCTCTTTTTTTAATTACACTTTAAATTTTTCGATAGGTAAGGATAACTTATTTAAATCATTTTTAAATTTTTAAATTTTATTTATTTTTAACTAATTTTATGACGATCTAATATCAATTTAATCTTTTAAACTTTAATCTTTTTGTACTATTGATTTAAATTCAAATTCAGTTTTTAAAACATTTTTTTAGGAATGAAGGAACCCGTAGCTGTTATCCTTTAGATGTGCGCGCGGTAAATTTTTGAATTGACGTAATAGCCTGCAAATCACGTCAATCGGAAACTTCGCACCAGATAAGTTCTGTACGACAGGCTCACTCGAGAGAGCGTAGATAAGAGGATTTGAACATAGAACCTTTTTTTCCTACGTCTCTCCCTCTCCACTCCAACAACTCGACTACTTCTAAGGGCAGTTTTTAAAACATTGCTTTTTAATGACATTTAAATCCATAATAGTGCACACTTCAAAAATTTTAGAATCTACTTTCATTAATAGTTAGGTTTTTATAATTAAAGAATTATAATTTGCATCTATCAAGTTTTATTTTTTTTCATTTTCTATTACATACAACTAAATAAATTAGGAAATAATTTCAACGTCAATTGTAATTTCGAGAACCTAACAAGACCTTTAAAAATGAGAATTTGAAACTTATTTAGGCCCCAAAAGACATAAAATTGCGAATTTGCCATCCGCTTTCCCGCCAATCCCCTTGTATAAATAGCGATTCCCTCTTCATTTCAAACGATGATTCAGATCGTTAGCTTCTCCTCAATTCAAAACTCATTTTCCTCCCAAACAGCGTAGGATTTTGAATCGAAAGCGTATTAGGGTTAGTTTCCTCTGCGTATGAGATCTCGCTAGGACCGGCACGCAGAAGATGAAATTTAAGGCAAACAGAGCCTGTGATCTCAATACTATCTCCGTCTTTCCTCCTCAGTCGAGGTTCGTTTTTCATACCAGACGTGATTCTGTTTGTTTTCAGGGAAAGTTCAGGAAATCTAAAGAAAAACGGAGAATCTCATGATTCCCGCTCGATCGCTCGATCCAGCTTGATGGCTGATACCGTCATTTTGTTTTTCATGTTCTCAACATTCCGTATTCGACATACTGAAAGAAATACAGTCGCGCATACATTTATTTTGAATTTTACTCCACATTTTCTCGGAACCAAACAAAGGAAAACTGCTTTCTGATTTCTCATTGAGTCTTGACTAACTGCCGTGATATTCGGCGCTACCGATATTTATTACGAACTTGTACTCACTACAAGGAAAATGGTGAATTGCACGGATTATTACCGACGGTATTAAAACTGTTGGAAATATCGACCGAAAAATGGTTCCGTCGGCGAAGTTGGTTGATAATTTAGAAGTTGCTACGGATCAATATTCCGTTGCAAAACTTACGTGAAGGTTATTTACCGACAGCCAATTCGGTCGGTAATGTTGTCGGTAAAAACGTTGGAGTCAGCTTCTGTCTTTAAACCAAAACGACATCGTTTTGGTCGACATCGTTTTGGTTAAACCAAAACGACGTCGTTTTGAAAACTGATTAAACCCTCCTACCCCTCTCTTTTTTTCCTCTCCCGCGTGCAGACTTCTCTCCTAGCTCCCTTCGCCTCACCTGCGTTCTTCTCCGTTGGCTTCTCCGGCGTTAGGCGTTTCATCTTCTCTGTTGGCGTTATCCGTTAGGCGTTCTTCATTCTTCTTCTCCCTTCCGCACGTGCTTCCTCGCCTCCTCTCCCTTCCGCAGCTGCTTCTTCTCCATATATGGATCTTCGAGCTTCGTTCTCCAACGCCGCCGGTGGCTGTCGAGTGGAGTGACTTGTCGCCTCGCCGGCGTTGTGGTCTCCGACGAAGGTAAGTCACATCTCCTCCCTCCCCTTTGCCGATGGGTATGGATTTTGATTTTAAATTTAAATGTTTTATTTGTTTTATTTGTTTTTATATTTAAATGTATATTCATATAAATGTTGATTTATTTTTAAATGTTGTAATTGATTTGAATGTTGTAATTGATGATCATCTGTAAATGTTGATCCTGGAAGATTTTTTTGGTTAGGTTGAGAGGGAATCGTAACTTGGAGTAAC
>JAOTBA010000009.1:22480473-22500443 GCA_025629845.1 Erythroxylum squamatum
AAATCTCCCATAATCTTCATTTTTAATGTCTCAATCATGTTGAAGATTGTTTCCTTCTTGATTCCTCAATGATTTATTGTTTCCTTCTTGATTCCTCAATGATTTATAATGTCTTCTAGATTTTTTTCAATCCAAAACACCTGCAATAAATTTCTTAACCAATTCTATATATTTTATTATTATCAAAACATAAGTAAGATTAATTTGTCAACCACCATTGGTCCAACACAATATTGTTGTTAATATTTTATTTCTTTGCATAATTACTGACAATGTTTTAAAAACTAAACCTATTTGATCGATTTAATGTTGAACCAGCTAACTTTAGGTTTAGTTTTTATTATTTCGATTAGATTTAGTTTAATAATTTTGTTGTTAAAAATCGACCTGTTTATTAATTAATCGACTAGTTTTTATATACTAATCAATTTTTATAAACCAAAATAATCTATTTAATTTTTATTTGATAATCTCTTTTTTTAATTACACTTTAAATTTTTCGATAGGTAATGATAACTTATTTAAATCATTTTTTAATTTTTTTAATTTTATTTATTTTTAGCTAATTTTATGACGATCTAATATCGATTTAATTTTTTAAACTTTAATCTTTTTGTACTACCGATTTAAATTCAAATTCAGTTTTTAAAATATTTTTTTAGGAACGAAGGAACCCATAGCTGCTATCCTTTAGATGTGCACCGGTAAATTTTCGAATTGACGTAATAGCCAGCAAATCACGTCAGTCGGGTACTTCGCACTAGATAAGTTTTGTACGACAGGCTCACTCGTGAGAATGTAGATAAGGAGATTTGAACAGAGGACCTTTTTGTCCTACGTCTCCCCCTCTCCACTCCAACAACTCGACTACTCCTAAGGGCAGTTTTTAAAACATTGCTTTTTAATGACATTTAAATCCATAATAGTGTACACTTCAAAAATTTTAGAATCTACTTTCATTAACAGTTAGGTTTTTATAATTAAAGAATTATAATTTGCAACTATCTAAGTTTTAATATTTTTTTCATTTTCTATTACATACAACTAAATAAATTAGGAAATAATTTCAATGTCAATTGTAATTTCCAGAACCTAACAACACCTTTAAAAATGAGAATTTGAAACTTATTTAGGCCCCAAAAGACATAAATTGCGAATTTGCCATCGACTTTCCCGCCAATCCCCTTGTATAAATAGCGATTCCCTCTTCATTTCAAACGATGATACAGATCGTTAGCTTCTCCTCAATTCAAAACTCATTCTCCTCCCAAACAGCGTAGGATTTTGAATCGAAAGCGTATTAGGGTTAGTTTCCTCTGCGTATGAGACCTCACTAGGACCGGCACGCAGAAGATGAAATTTAAGGCAAACAGAGCCTGTGATCTCAATACTATCTCCGTCTTTCCTCCTCAGTCGAGGTTCGTTTTTCATACCAGACGTGATTCTGTTTGTTTTCAGGGAAAGTTCAGGAAATCTAAAGAAAAACGGAGAATCTCATGATTCCCGCTCGATCGCTCGATCCAGCTTAATGGCTGATACCATCATTTTGTTTTTCTTTTTCTCAACATTCCGTATTCGACATACTGAAACAAATACAGTCGCGTATACATTTATTTTGAATTTTACTCCACATTTTCTCGGAACCAAACAAAGGAAAACTGCTTTCTGATTTCTCACTGAGTCCTGACTAACTGCCGCGATATTCGGCGATACCGATATTTATTACGAACTTGTACTATTACGTACTGATTATTATTTTTTTCCGTGGAAGGATTTTCAATTCGTGAGATTTTGATATTGTGATGTGTTTTCTGTCCTTTTTCTTCATCAACCTCGATAGGTTTCACAATGATTTTGAATTGTTATATTAGTCGTTTTTACTTTCCTTGTAATCAAACTTGCCTTAGGTCTTTCCATAACACGCTGATAACATGTTTTAAGACGCCTTCTCGTTAATTGGAAAATCTTTTTCTAATTTTTAACTATTTGCACAATTTTTCGGTGATATGAAGGAGATTGAGTGCCACAACAACGGGAACACAAGCATCACAACCTCGTTCGCAACATTCGCAGCAATCATTTTCACAGGGGATTTCTTCCCAGCATGGCATGTTATCTCAGCTATCCCAGACTTCTCTTGACGAAGGTCTAATAAATGATCAGGTTAGATCTTTCTAGTTACTGTTGGTTTCTAATGTTTATGTGTACTGAGGAGGGAAGAGGAAACTGATTGGAATTTTGTAAATGTTCACGAGACTCTTGGAAATCGTGTGGGTTTAAGATCATTGACAGAGTTTTAAACCTGTATCAGAATGAATCTCAGTGAGCATATTGAATTTGATTCAATTAGGTCTTGATGTGTCATGGCGTTAACGTAGTCCATCTTTATGTGAATTGAATATTGTGTTAAATTCTGTTTTCTTATCCATTGTTTTGTTCAACCATTTGTCCCAGAGATTTGGTTCTCAAGAACATGAGAACTCTGCGAAGAAGCCATCCTGCTTGCCTCCGATTATCCACTCACGCGAAGAAAGTCAAATGCCAATATCAAGATCTTCCACCAATGTTATTCGTAAATGGAATCCTGCTTCGTTTCAAGATTACAAATGTAAGTTCTTATTTTGGGCGTAAATAAGTTAAGTTATATCATACTGAAGAAAATATTAAAGCCTGCACATTGACTTCTTTCTTGTAGAAATTTTTTGATGCACTATTAGCGTTTCTATAAGTATATATCTCAACAGGCCAGGTTAGTGAAATACTTGAGCGCCGAATCGGAATGATGGAAACTTCATTGAACAAACTTGGAATGATCTTGGATTCCGTTCAGAGTGATGTCATGCAGGGGAACAAAGGAACGAAAGAAGTATCAATGGAGGGTTAGTGACCTAAGTTCTTAGTACATACTGGTCCTCGAATAATAGAAATGATCATACTATGGGTATTTTTGAAGAAATTAAAGTTTTCCAGAAATCGGATGGTGCTTGGAACATATAATTGATTAAGGCTCTTTCAGATTATATTTCCAGCCCCATCATGACTGTAGAACTTGAGTTATAAATATGGGACTCGGTTGAAATTAAAACAAAATCACCCTTTTTCTTGTGTAATCAGAAGAAGTGCAACATTGTTTTGCTTACTGTTTCTCCTTAATTCACTTTTAGTGGAAGGAATGCGGCAGAAATTGTTCGCCATTGACAGTTCAGTGCAGCAAATGGTAAAAACATTTTATGATTCTTTGGCTAAATTATATCGGAATATCCTGAATTGCAATTAGAATATTAACTTTTATCTTGTAACGCTAGATACCAGATCTTTATATCTTAATTAGTAACAAAATGTAATCGTATTAACCTACTATTTTAAAAAAATTAATTAATTAAAATTTTAACTTAAAAATTTTCAAGTATTAATAATATTCTAATGCACCTTCAGTAAAATTTTGAAAAAATATAGCAAATTGTTTCTTTATAATTTTGCAAAATTTAAAACTTTAAAAATCATAAAAATAAAAAATAAATCTAAGTATCTTCAAATATTATAATAGGCTTTAAAAAAATATTTAGAACATGGTGGTGAAATTGATTTGAATATTGTTAAAATTTATTATTAATAATATTGTTTTGGGATATATAAATATATACTTTTTGTAAATTATAATATGTGGAGTTATAAAATAAAAGTTGAGATATTGATAAATTCTTAAAAGATGAAATAATTTCTCTTATTTTACTGAAGATTTGCTTGCTCAGCTGTCAAATAGAAGTGAATTAGAAATTAACATGACTGAAGTATTGTACATCAGAAAAAGGGACAAGAGGAAATGAAGAATAGTCTTGAGGAGAGTTTGAAATTTACATCTGAAAAACTGACCAGAGATCTACACCGTGATAAGCTAGAGCAGATTTCCTTGATGCTTTCTGCGCTGCCAGAGCAAATGGAAGCTTGTCATCAAGATTTACAGAAGAAGCTCCAAATGACTTTCAGCAAAGAAATGCAGGTACAAATGATCTTAAAACTACTGAAACAAATTATTTTTCTAGTTCTTCCCCTATGATTTGATTCAATCCAATTAAGAAAGTTTTGGCTTATTGTGCTAGTACTGGTGAGCTTGTGAAAATTGTTCATGATTCTATGATACGTAGGCAATGGCTTGTAATCTGGAGACTACTGCTCAAAAGAGTCCATCCATCATTACGCTTTCCCCAAAGGTAATTTACTTTTTTAAGGACAAATAGTAGTATCTTTCTCTGGAGTCTGGACATAAGTTACCTGTGATAACATTTAACGCTTCATGGCACATGGTTATGCAGGCTGCTGGTTGTCATGCTGTACAACAACACATGAAGAAAGAACGCAATAAGAAGTATGTTAAAATTTTCCCTATTCACTCTATTAACCCTTGGTTAGATATCTTACTGCTCATGATTACGGATGGGAAATCGCAAACGGGTATTTTACCATCGCGATATATGCTTTAATAATCTTAAACTTCAATAATTGATTTTGTAATAGACCTGGAACAAATTCGAACTGTTTTAATATAGCTTGCTTGGTAGATTTTGTTGCTTCTACGGTTAATGTTAATTTTTTAGTTAATTTTATTGGACTTTTTGTGATTTGATTTTTTTGTTTCAATTTTCATATTTTAAAAACTATTACTGAATTAATGTAATTTTCTCTAATTACTATACAACTTCTTTTATTATATTTTATTGTATTAAATATTTTATTATAAATATGATAAAAGAATAATGTTATTAAATGATCTTTTAAAAAGTAAATAATGATCTTCGAAATATGTCCTCCCGATTTTTATATTCAAAATCATTTCCCTTTTGTTTTATACATCATGTTACAAGAGCGTTAATTTTTGTTTGATATTTACTTTTAACTGCGAAGTGGCTTAGTATCTTTTACTTCAGATATAATGGTTTTCTTTTTTCAGAAAATATCGAAAGTATTAAGTGTTAGCTATTTCTCTTGATTTCAGTCTAGCCTACGCCACGCTAATCAATGGGCGAGAAAATTTGATTCCGAAAGTAGAAATGGGAAGTTGGAAATCTGTCAAGGGTAAAGCTACATCCATCCGAAAGCCATTGGACTCGTATCAAAAGCCCAAAACAGTTCCTTTGGTTAAACAGGTAGCTCTTGCACGTCCTTCTATTCCTGCTTGTCTGTGGATTAGGTCTTTTCTCTTTGTTGGTCAGCCCTTTGGTGCTTTTAAGACACGCCAAATTCTCTGTTGTAATTATTCTATTTTATTCTTATTTTATCAAATTTTATTCACATATTTATATAAGATCTATATAAATATATGGATAAAATTTAATAAAATATGATAAAAATGTCATAAGATAATTTGATCCCTTTATAAAAGCTATGCTCATTAATTTGACCTTTTTCACAGCTTTTCTAACGCCCTGATTGAGACATCAGATTATGCAGGAAAGCGAATTTAAAGTCACCGTTGAATCAGATGAGGATATAGATGAAGGTTTTTCCTTTTTGATTGATGACAAGGAAACAGGTAGTCATGAAATACTTTCTGGACTTGTCAGACATCCAAACCAATGTGTGCCATTCTCTCGTTTACTAGCATTGAGCAAGAATGCGTGGTTCTTTGGGTTTAGGCATGGACAACTATATGACTGAAGAAGCAAAGGAAGAGACAGAGCGAATATTGAGAAAAGCGAGGAGAAAGAGAAAAATCTTTGATCCTATAATAATTAATTGAAGGCATGCTTTTGCGTCCTTATTTGCTTCATTATGAATTGCTTCATCTTGAGAGTTTTATGGTCTAGGATATTCCATAGTATTGAAATTTTCTAAATACTATAAGACCTAAGTTCGAGTCTTAAAAAATGGAGATCAAATTAGATAGGTTTGAATACCTAAACTTGAATTTTATTAATTTCAACTCAAGTTAATCTAATTTTTTATAATTATTAAATTTGAACAATTTTATCAAGTCTGAATTCATGTCCAGTCAAACTTGAACACCCAGTCTTGTGAAAAAAAGCAGCAGATGAGAACTTTGCGAGCACATGTTGGCATCTATCTACGTTGTTCTTCTATTCTCATGCACTGAGTTGATTTTCTAAGTCAATGGTGCTCGCACTATAATGTCATATTAATTTGTGTACTTTTGTTGCTTTTGCAGATGGATCCATATCCGAGAGATACGCAGTTTCACGAAGTCTTTGAGGAAAAGCCCTATAACAATAACCCAACATAAAATTCCTTAACTAGGCATGCCCTGTCAGTTATCCCAATTCCCAAGCCCATGAACTTAAGCTTGTTAAGTCTGCGAAGTGCAAGGACTCCGTCCTCTTTCCCCACTTTTCATCACGTTTTAGAACTCATAGCATCTGTCCACCATGGTTGCTGCTTCATTTCTAGGAATGACACTTGGTAACATTCTGATTACTATTCATTTTTAGTGAATGGAGATAATCCAACTTCAATCATGAGTTCTTTACTTTTGATTATGAAGTGGCATGTATATTCCAATTTGGAAACAGAACTTCACTTTTGGCTTAGAAAAACAGAACAGACAGCGCAGACAGAGACCTTCAACTTTTTATATTATGCTATTGCTTTCATTATGCCTCCAGATCTTTTAGGGCCTTGAATCAGGAGAGTTTATTCTGTTAGTGGAGCAAATAGGTGCAAAGGCTTTGACAACATTTTGCTTGGTCCTGTTCTGGATCACCTTAAATGAAGACAACAGGTGCTGCCAAACTCCAACTTAATGTGTACTTTTCTTGTGTAAATCATCATTATCATCTAAAATAGAGCAAAGAAAATAATTGAAGGCGATTTTGGGCCCTCCACGCACTAGCTTGCTGATACGGCAATTATTTGATGCGCCTTTCCCGTTGTAAAGGGAACATCAACGAGAAGTCTTTATACCAGATGAGGTACGTACCCTTTAAGATAAGTTAATCAACGTGCTTTACGATTCTTAGTCTCTAAATGAGTAAGACGAGACTAGAGATCAAGAAATGTCCTTTCTTTATCTTATTATTTGACGATTTCTGTCACTCATTTTTCAATGATAATGATATCACAAGAAAGCATCTTTTAAAGCACCATGCTAGCCGTTGGTCTTGCATGTTTCTTCGTTTCTTTTAAGGACAAAGCATGTCTTTCAAGATACCCTCTCTTTTTTCCCCCTCTTAAATGTGGTTAAAATGGTGAATATTACTTTTCCTGAGAGCTTTCAACAAGATTACTTTACTTTTTTTTTATCTCAGAGATTGTTAAAATGGTGAATATTACTTTTCCTAAGGGGTTTCAACCTAAGAGGTCATAACTTGAGAAGGACCTTAGTTTACCTCAAAATTTGAAGAGGATGATTGGTCATGATTTATAAGTGAAGAATTTTAAGAAGTTTGGAGAAAAAATTAAATCAAATTTAAGTAAATTTTTATATAATTAAAAATATTGAATTTTAATCTAAGATTTTTATTTTTATAAATTTTTCGATGTAAGAAAATAATAAGTTATTTTATTTATATTAGATTAATTTTGTTCTCAACCCATAACTAATGCAAAGGAATTTGATAAGTAAGGTTATTCACATTGGAGTAATTTCTTATTAACAACTAATAAGAAGCCATTTAATTAGTGAATCTATTTAAATTGGGCTATTTCTCCTTTAACTTATAAGTAATAAAAGTCATTTGATTTATTTTACGAATCATCATTCATCGTACTTAAATTTAGTATAACCAACGCAAAATTACTTGGTAAGTAAATTAAATCTCATCAAGTTGCAAATTTATTTGAATTATTTTATTAATTTTCATTTATTAAACTTGGACATATGAATTACGTTCATTTTACTTTTTCGTTCTAATTTTATCCTAATAAAGAGTTCTTGTATAGTTTATATAAAAATTGGAATAAGTTTAAACAAATTTATATACAGTTAAAAATATCATATTATAATTCAAAATCTAAAGATAATATGTAATAAATTATATTTTTATATATAACTCCCTTTTAATATATTTCACTTATGAATTTTCAACAAGAAAATTTTCACTTGTAATCCAACTGATATTAGAGACAAAATAATAAAATTTTCCTTCTTAAAGAGCTAAGAACGCCCATGTCTTGTTTGGACGTTTTGGAAGCTTCGGTTAAAATTTGATTCGTTTTGAAACCAAGAGTGAATCATATTGAGCAGATTTGCATATAATCCAGTTCTATCTGCTTATTCCCAATTATACCTTAACGACGTTAATTGATGTATGACTCTTCGGCCTGATATGTGATCATTTATCTTTTATTGCTTTTCTGGGTGTACCCAACTCATAAGTTTTCATTTTCTTTATATGGGGTTGAAATGTATAGGATTCCCTTTCGGGACACTGAGCATCCCAAAGACAAGAGCATCGGATGCTGGAACAGATTGGTTGAACTTTGAAGAGTTAGAAGAGCCGAAATTCCAATATTTTGGAGAAAATCAGCCCACCTAACTCGCTAAGGTCAGATAAGTTGCACCGATAAGGCTTTATACAGTATATTTGATAAAAACTCGCTAGGTTTAGTGCATCATTAGCTTAAAAAGCAAATAATCACAAGAAGCATCTTAGGGGTGGACAAATTGTTAGTCCATTGCGGAAAGGAGACGGGTCTAGGATAGAAATTAATTTGAGCTTATCACGTAATTTTGATCTGTTGAATTTATCAAAATAATTTAGTTAAAATATGTCATTTATATGTTATTTTTACATATATAATAATTTATTTAAGATCTACTTTTTTAAAAATTTTAACTTTAAAATTTAACTATTTATTTATTTTTCTAATTCCATAACTTACGTAAACGATAAAAACTAAATTTTGTTTATATGTTCTTCCTAATTTGGTTCATCATCAATTAAATTGATGAAAATAATTTTGATTTAATTATTTAATTTATCTTAAATTTTATAATAACTTTAAATTTTAAAAAAAAATATTCTTAAATTTAGCAATCATTTAATGTACATACTTTAAATTTTAAATATCTTAAAATACATAAATTTTAAATTGAATTTTTAGATAATTTAAAATAAATAACTTAATAAGAGATGAAAATAAAATTAATTTATCTTAAATTTAACTATTATCAATAATAAATATATAACCATTCACGTTAACAAATAAATAGATTTTCGTTTTTGTTTAATTAAAATGGAAACTAAAAATAAAAAGCTATAACATAAAAACACAAATAAAACTAAAAGGAACCTCATAATATACATTTAAAATAAAACAATTAAAAAATAAAATCTATAGTCTTATAGGTACTGCCCACCTTTTGGATGAGCATCTCATATCTGCCTTAAACAAAAATAGTAGCAAATCACTTGTTTATTCATTAAACTACCACGAGCGGTAGCACTCCTAACAAATTGGTTCACCTGCATTACATCATTTGTTGAGACCTTGCATTAGAACCAAAGCCTAGGGACCATGCATTAACATATAGATGCTACACCAGTCGTTTTGCTTTTGTACTGTAATGACCTAACCCGAAAATTTAATCTCAACAAACTTAGTTATTAAAATTATATCGAATCTAGCTGAAGACAAATAGTAGTGGTTAGAGTAGACTGCAATTAACGTACGTGATTACATAGTGAAGTTTGGCATCCAATCAAACCTATAAACAGCCACGTGTTAACTTGTGTCTCTTCCCAATCTATTATGTTAGTATTTATAGTTGAGTTAGTTGGTAATGTTTAAAGTCAATGATTCGGTTTGTTTAGCTTAAAGAGAAAACTTAATAATTAGCCCCATTTATTACATGCATTCTAATATATGCATACTTAAAAAGCCGCTTTAAAAGTCTTACAAGCCAATTATTTAGAAATATCTTTTAAAATTAAGTAGGAATTATAAATTAAATAATATTTAATATTTTTATAGATTTTCAATTTAGTGTTAAACATTTTAAAACTTTTAATTTAGTAACTAATCTTTTAAAATTTATATAACTTAAATCAAAAAATTATTTTTACTAAAATGACATATTCACTAGCATTTACGAAGATATCTATTTATTAGTCATATCAATAAAAAATATGTTTAATCGTGATTTGTATTAATCTTGAAAAGTTAGTAACTAAGTTAAAAAAAATTACACAAATGTAAAAAAAATTCAAAAGGTTAAGCATTTTTTATATTTTAATTAAATCATTCAAACCTTAGAGTTAAATAATTTATATATTGAATTTTTGTTTTCCTTTTTATTATATTTGTCATAAAATTGAAATATCTCTAAGATTTAAATATGCATGGATTTGATAAAATTCCTAATTATACTTTATACATGTAAAATAAAATTTTTATTAAGTAAATAAATAATAAGACATTCATTATGTTCCTTTTTTAATTAAATCAATTAGAGTAGTTATAAATATTACTTTACAGGAATTAAAATAATTCATATTTTAGAGTTAGACAATCTATATATTGAATATCCCCCCTTTTTATTATATTTTTCATAAAATATTTTACATGCCTCTAAGATTTAAATACGTGTTTGATAAAATCCTTAACTACAGTCCAGTTTATGTAAATAAAAAATATTAATTAAATGAATAATAATACAGACATTGTCTTTATTTTTAATAAAATCAATCAGAGTGTTTATAAATATTATTTTACAAGAATTCTAATATAATGTATATATTGAAATTTTGTTTTATATTTTATTATATTTTTCCATAATTTTTTTTTACATATCTCTAAACTTTAAATACCTGTAGACTCTTAACTACAATTGGCTTTTTGTAAATAAAAGAAAATTCATAAAATATTTTACATATCTTAAAGATTTAAATACGTGTGGAGTTTGATAAAATCTCTAGTTACACTTTATTTTACATAAGTAAAAGAAATGTTTTTAGAAAGTGAATGAATAATAATACAGTCATTATCTTCCTATTTTTCTAAAATCAATTAGATTGCTTATAAATATTATTTTATAGGAATTAAAAAAAGAGTTTATTTCGCGGGTATTTTACAAATAATATCCAAATAATTAACTGAAAGGCCTCGCATGTCTATATATATATAAAATGAAGCTCAATCATTGAGTCCTTTTAATAATACCAACGTATGTCTTCGAGGTGAAGCTCAAGCAAGCCATAGGCTGCTTAAAATCATGTTGCATGCAAAAGGAAGATAGCCACAATTCAACTAACCTTTCTCTATCAGTCTACTTCTGCTCTGGGTCTGCAATTTTTGTTCAACTGTAGGTTCAAATCGATAGAACTAATGGAGTGAGCCACACGTTAAGTCTTATTTTCCACTAACCAACCTAGGCTTGTCTCACCTTGTATCAGTTTAACGCGATGATGCTACACAACCACACCATAAATTTGGTATCGGATTTTGATGCTAGTGGTCCCCTTTAGGAACTTAATGAACCCTTTTATCACTTCAAGACAAATTAAGCAATATTGATATTATTATAAGAAAAAATTTAAAATAATATTATCAATGGATATGGTTAAATTGTTTGGTCAAATTTTAAATTGAATCTTCAATTTGAATATATTTGAATTTTGATTAGTTTTAATATTTAGTAATTAAATCATATGAGAGTGAGCTCAAATTATTATTTTTAACATGTAGAGAAAATGAACTTCTTATAAATTCCTGTGATTAAAAAATTAAACCGGTTTAATCTATACCCTACCTAACAAAATAATGAGGAGTAAATCATAGTTTAATCTCACTCGACACTTTAGAAAAGTTGCCCAAGTGCCTCTACACCCCGCCTAACAAAATAACGGGGAGTAAATCATGGTTTAATATCACCCAATATCCGATACGTACAAGAAACCACCAGATGGGATAAGACTCTTATACTCTCGCTGTCAAAACTCGAATTTGAGACTTTTGAAACTCAACATTCGTGATGACCAGATGAGCTACCCGTAAATATCTATTTGATGTGTTGTTGTTGTCATAAGATACCCTAAGATACCCAAATACAGCTATTTGTTGGCATCGACACAGTAACAAGGGTAGATTGGTAAAAAGGAAGAAAAAGTAGGGTCCAAAGATTTAATATGTGTGGGGGCTCAATTGGACTTCAATGAGGCCCACCTGTTCCTCACATGGTAGTATCTTCCTACGTGTCTCCTCGTCCACAGTACTTGTCGTTTCATATCATAGATTTTAAAATTTTAAAAAACTTTTTTAGTGATTAAAAGATCAAATCCGATTAAAAAACCTTAAATTAGAAAATTTTTAATCCAATTTATTTTGATAATTCTTATTACTAAAAACTAATTTATTTATTTATCATTAGACCAATTTTTGCAAATTAATTAATTTTTATAAAATAAATAAATAAATTTTATTCTTTTTTATAGTTAAATTTTATTTTTAACAAATAAGACATTTTTAAAATATATTTTAAATAATTTAATTTTATTCAATCTTAATTGATTTATAATACTTTAACACTAATTAAAATTTTAAACTTTAATTTTTCAATTTTATTAGTTTAATTATCGATTCGAACTTTAAAATATTATTTTTTTAATAAACCAGCAACCCTTAACCTTATTAAGTAATTAATTAGATGGATACGAGGAAGCTGGTAAGTGCAAAAACTAATAAATAATTGTAGATTTATTATAGGCAATTGAATAAATGTCAAATTTTTTAAAATAAAATTTTAATTTAAAATTAATCAATTTAAATTTTATATATTAATTTTAAATCAAATTAATTTAAACTCAATTCAATACAAAATTAAAAAATAATACGGTCATAAAAATGTTATATGTTAGCTAAAATATTTATAAATTTAATTAAAGAGTATTATTTCAACAATTTTTTTTAGCGTTCAAAAGATTTAAATTCGAACAAAAGCCATAATTACAAAGGCGCTTTTAAGTCAAAACAAGTTATAATTTCAGTCTAACCTCATTTCCCTCCGACTCTTCCTTCCTATCCCTAGTTCCGTGCATGTGGACAAGTATCATCATCCTAAAGGTTAGAAGTTTGAAATTACTTCTATTCAAAGGTCAAGTCATACTCATCATGCTTTAGATATAATAATAGAATCTCTACACAAAGAATCCATAAAACACAAACTAATCTCTTTGTTTGCTTTCTTGTTTGTTTCGTATGATATTTTTCTATCATGTTATAATCGTGCTCTTTGTCATCTTTTATGAGTATATCTTTTCTAATTTGTTTGTATCCCTTCTTATAAGATTTAAAAACATTTTAAAAATTGAATTAAAAATTAAATTAATAAGATAAAAATTTAAAAATTAAGGATTTAATTAATATTAGATTGTCATAAAATTCATGTAAAGATTTAATAAAATTGAAGAATTTCAAATAAAATTAAAGTAATAGCTTTCTTTGTGTATTGCATAAGTTGAAATTTAATTGAAGAAGAAGGTTCTTAAATAAATATGAACTAATTTATTTTAGTTTATAAAAATACATTAGTATATAAAAATCAGTCGATTAATTAATAAAATAATTTATTTTTAATGATAGGAAATTATTAAGATGAACTGAAATGAAATATTAGTTGGTTCAAGTTTTTATGATTCAATTAGTATTTTCTAAAAATAAAATTATAGATTATTCTATATGTCACATATATTTTTAATTATCGGGTTTAAGATTTTTGCAATTAAATTAGTATTTTTAAAATTTTAAAAATTATGTTAACAAAATTGATAATATACTTAATTTTTTAAATATCAATTTTATATTCGTATATATGTCATATATATTATTAATTATTTATTTAATATAATTCTTTATTTAATATTTGGGGAATTTATCTTAATCATAAAACTTTTAACAAAAAAAATTTGATTATTTTATTCAACACGCGTATACGTCTGACGTACGCTTCCTTGTCTCTCACTCACTCTTTTGAAGAAGGTGATAAAAAGTGTAGAGAACCACTTTTCTGTGTTTTGATCTGTTATGAAGTGGGCTGAGAGAGAAAGACCTGAAAAGGGTTTTGTTTCTAGAGCGAGAGAGAGATAGAGAGTGGGTTAGGTTAGGCATAGGAGTGGTTTGATTGACGATGGTTGAACGTGGAATGGCAGAAAGTGAAATAGAGGCGAACGGGGGCAGAGCCTTCCTTGAACATAAAGCTCTCTTTTTCAACTGGTGTATGGACCCATCAATGCAAATCCCAAAACCCAACTATCACGTATTGTTCTTCTCCTTTATCTGATACCATTGTCTATCTGCCAACAAAATCGTTGTAAAGCTTCCAACTTTCACCTCAACACTCGTCATTCTTTCTCTTCCTCCATTTTTTCTGGGTATTTTATACCTGCCCATTATCAGAAAACAAGTGATCCTTTAAAAGGAAAAATTGGGTCGGCGCCTGAGAGATTGGCATTTTGGTGCTTTCTTCTGACTCTCCGTTTCTTTCTTTCTTTCTTGGTTGTCAAAAGATGTCCACTAACAGAAAAGTCCTGTTTTTCGCCCTCCATGCTTAGAATTTAGAAAGAGAAAATTCCATCCCTTTTTTTTTTTAGTCTGCACGCAAAGTTTGTGTCAGAAAGGTCTTTCTTTTTTGGTGAATTTGAATCTACTTGGTTCTCTGACTCCTCTCTCCCTATCTATCTTCCTGGTGGCAGGCTTGGCATTTCCCTAGAAATCTGCTGGTCTTTTTGGATGCTGTGCTTTCGATATTTGGAGAAAAATATTGATTTTGGGTGAAGTTTTTACTCGTGTGTCTGAATCAAGTTTCTAACTTCGTGCTTCAACGAACTTTGTGTCAGATATTGATATAGAACTTCCCAGTAACGGTGTGAAGAGAGGAATTTTCCTTCTGGATTAAATAATTACGTACTTTTGGTTCATTTGTTCGGATATCAGTTTTTGTTTTATGCTGAATTCCTACCAAGTTTCTGATATACGCCTTCTAGGAAGTTTATTGTTTTGAGGATTGACAGTTGAAAGCGAAGTCTTTCTGTTGTGAGACATATATGTCATCGTTCTTGTCGTTTAAGGGTTTCTGGTGAGGAATTTCTGCCGTTAACCAAGGCTTCTGGAGGGAAAAAGGACAGTTTGATGGCTTGCCCACTAAAAGAAGCTTAATTTAGGCACCCACGAAGGTGACAGCTTGAGTTGTTTCGAACAGAATATTTTGTCTTTTTTTCAACAGTTTGTGCACTGCCGTTTCTTGGGATCCTAGACTTTGTCTAATACGAGGTATTTAAACTATGCGTGGCACTTATTTTATCCTTACAGTTCATATACACGTATGCCTTGTTGTTCCTTAAGTTCTGGAGGCACATTATAGTACCTCATTAAACTGATCTTCCATTTGGATGATTGTTTTTGGTTATGCATGAGTTGGTAAAGAATTCTCATCTTGTGAAACTGGATTCGGGATAATCGGGGACTTAAAATCTGGGTTTTGATCAGGATCAGATGATCTTGTCTCAGTGCTTCTGTGCATTCGTAGGATTTCAGAGATTGTTCATTTTGAGTGGTGATTTCGTACCTCTCACCCTGTGTTTTTGTTTGAGAAATGAGTCAGAACAATCTGAATGCTGAAGTGAGAATCTTTTGATGACGTCTCTCGTTTTCTGAACTCTTTTTCCTTTTCTTTTGTCCCGATTTTCGTTGCTGACTGTTTACTGGTTCATCTGTTTGGACGCTGATGAGCTTAGGGATATATGCTAAGAGATCACATGTACCTATGTTCGTATATTCATATGCTACTGTTGTTTCAAGTTTGTTCGTCTATAACATTTACAGTTCAGAATTGGTTTAATCCTTTTTCTGATATAACTTTCGTTTTTCCACCCGTTTTTCATGTTTTTACCGAGCAGATGGGAAGAAAAAGTGGATAAGAAAACCTTAACACAGTCAAAGGACTTTCAGTTTAAAATGGCAAAAAAGTCCCACAAGCCAACTTTCCGCTATGGAAGAGACCAGTCCAGCTGTATGTGGGGATTCATTAACATGTTTGACTTCCGCCATAATCGATCAACCCAAAAGCTCCTCACAGATAAGAGGCCTGGACACAGACATGCTGTTGGTAAGGACTTAGAAAACCTTTGAAGAAAAAGATTATTCTATTGATATAAGAATCTTTTTGGCATGGAACACAGTTTCTTTGCTAATGTAGAAACTGAATCAACTCAATTTACTAATTGCAATTGAGAAGTATTTGATGAAGTCTGGACTCTTTTAAATCAACTAAGGAATGGTTTTGGTACATGCAAAGAACTCAATCTGTTTGTACCTTTTCACACAATATTCTTTTCTTGAGAAACTTTTTAATACAATATTGTCCACTTCTAAAATTTGTGTTTTGGTGGCTCTAAGTTCACAAAGTTTGAGAAGCTTAACATCTTTGGTGATCATCTCTTTTATTGCAGGTGTTGAAAGTTGTAACAATAAAAATGATACGATGACCGATCCGAAGACAAGTTGTCCTGGAACCCCTGTAAGTGCTGTCAACTTATACCTTCAAAACTTCATTGCTGTAGGTTATCTGTATTAAAATTTCTCAGGAGGAAGGAGCTTAATTAATTGAGTCAACCCAGTTTTTTTCTCGGGGAAGGGACTAGAGTTGGGCAGTTGAACTATTTGTGTGTTAATATTTATTGATGAATCAATATATCAGGATGTTGAAGAGACGATATTAGCAGCAGCTGATGCTGGTAAGCCAAGTGTCAAGACCCTTATTGAAGAAGAGATGTTCAGCGAGCAAGATACGAAGAAAGGGATAACCAATGATCAAGTAGAACCAAAGCAGTGTAATACTGAACAGGAAGGCCACAAGAGAATGAACCGAGAGCGAAGAACCAGAAGCCGGACAAAAAGTTGTGACGTAGGAATAGAAACTGTGGATGTTGATGAAGAAACACAATTTGAGCAGCCTTGCTTGCAGAATTTGGTGAACCCATCTGAAGATGGTCTTCATATAGATGAAATAATGGAAGAATTTTGCAACCAGATCCATGAAAAAAGTGGGAATTATGTAAAACATGGCCATCACGGTAAAGTTCACCGTCGACTAAACCAGAAAAATCCTGATTTTGAAGAAAAATTGATTGAGGCAATCAAGCGTTTTTTAAATCAGAAGCTCGGTAATGAGAAACGTGCCACTGAAGAGGAAGACATAAACCCATCTAAAGAGCTGAGGGATGTGCTTCAAATTCTAAGTTCTGATGAAATGTTTCTGAAACTCTTACAAGGACCTAAATCAGTGATACTGAAATATGTTCAGAACTTGTGTGATGCTCAGGCAGAGAAAGAACCAAAGAAAAAAAAGGAGAAGAAGAAAGAAAGGAAGAAAATTACCGTCGCAGGCTGTTTCCATGGTTTCCGCTACTTCCATGGCCGGCTGGGATTGGTTTGTGGAGAGATGGGAGCAAGATTAGCGTGGCTTGTAAGAAGAAAAGAGCAAGATGGGTACTGCGCTGCTGTTGATGCTAATCGGGAGGGAACTCGCGCCCAAAAAACGCGCGCAACATACACAAGTAATGATATTACGAGGGAAATGGGGTAATACTCGAAAATGAGTAATCAAATTAATAGCTCTCCGATTATACTTCCCTACCAATCTCTACCTTTCATTCATTTCCATTGCTTATTTCTCGTACCTACGAAACAAGCATCCAGTGTTTGGCTGGTTTAGAAGTTTGTTAAGTGAGTTGGAGTTGGCGGATTCAGAATATTGAACAGAAGCAATAACGTTTTAAGTCTAACAATACGACGTCGTTTGGTTTAAAACCAACGACGTCCTTTCTTTAGCCTTAAAAACCTTCAGCAGATGCCCCACCCCCACGCCCCACACACCTTAAAAACCTTCAGCAGAGCCCCACGCCCGACACAACCCCCACCCGACTTTCCTCCTCCGTGCTCCAGATCAGCCGCTGTTCTTCGTCGTCCGCGTTCGCCGTCGTCTTCTCCGTCCAGCTGCTGCGTCTTCTCCGTCCGTTGCCGCCGTCTACTCCGACCGTGGAGCTGCGCTTTTGGTGAAGGTATGCCGATGTTTCTGCCCTTCATTATTCTGCCGAATTGAAAAAAACCGTGGTTGATGCTTGTGGTTGATTTAGCGTTTGTTTCATGTACAAAACGATTTATGGGATTTAGTTTCTATATGGGAATGAGGAATTGTTGTATGCTTGGATTGGGAATGCCGAAGGAGACATATTGAGTTTGATCTTCAAAAATTTTTTTACTTTGTGTATGGATTGTGAATGCTGAAGTGGAAGATTGAGTTTGTGTATGGGCATGAGAAAGTGTTATATGTATGGATTGTGAATGTTGAAGTGGAAGATTGAGTTTTTGTATGAAATTTTTTTTGAGTTTGTGTTTGGATTGTGAATGTCGGATTTGAGTTTGTGTATGGATTGTGAATGTCGGAAAACTACTACAGCTTCAGTGAAAGTTTTGATCTACTAATTGTAATGTTTAGATTCTAAGTTGGTATGATGAACTGAGAGAATACTTTTTGGATCTCTTGAATGATAAGTTAGGATTCTCCACGTGATTACTGAATTAATCAAGCATTTGAATTCCAATTTTTAAGCATCTTCTGCCTAGCTTATTTGTACAAATTTCTCACTCGGTACTCTGATGATGTCTCTTGTAGAGTCAGTGGTGGTGCTAAGAAAAAGAAGTGAATTGTCATTCTCAATTTTAAAATCTGCAATGAACTAAATCTTCATTTTACAGTTAGAAACTAGTCAGAGATGTTTCTCAAAACTTTGTTTTCTTTAATTGGAATCAAATGATGATTTTATAATTTTCGAACTCATTATATTGCAGAAGTTATATGCATGTCATATATAAATTTGTGATTTGGCTAAACCTAAATTCTATACAAATTTGCAGGAGTAAATTCTATATAAATTGAATCAAGAACAGTAAATCAATATGACTCAAAATCCAATTTGAGACAATATACATGTTTTTGTTTTTAGTTTTTATCTTAGAAATCTCATCCTAGTGAGATTTTTCCTCTGTTTCTATACCATTCACTTGCTACCAGTGGTTGGCGGAGATGGAGTACATAAGTCCCGAAGGTCTCCGACTTGACGGTCGTCGTCCAATGGAAGTATACTCTCTCTCTCGCTTTGGGTGTTTCTTTTTTTCAGTTTACGGGTTCTGTCAACATGGTTAACTGATTTTTATTCACTTTTGCAATGATGTCAGATGAGGCAACTTAGAGCACAGATCGGTACTGTATCTAAAGCTGATGGGTATTGTTTGATCTTCCTAAAGTTTGGTTCTTTTTTCTTTTTGGCTAGACTTTTGAAAGGGAAACATTGGTTTGTTGGTTTTTTCACTCCTTTCCTGCAGGTTTGCTGTTTTTGAGATGGGTAACACTAAAGTACTTGCAGCAGTATATGGGCCTAGAGAGGTATGCTATTAATTTTCTGGTTGTGGAAGGTTTGCTATATTATTGTTGTTGGTGGAAGTTTGAGTTGGTCCATGTTGAGTTCTTGAGCTTTTTGTTACTTCTCCTCGTGCAGGTACAGAATAGGAGCCAACAGATGAATGATCAAGTGTTGGTAAGCATTAATTTTGTACTTGTCTGTAGGAATATTTAGTTTTTTTTGGATTGCAGATGTTTTGGTTATTGAATACTTGTGTGATCAGCGGGATTCATACTGGGAGGTATTGTTGTTGTTGTGACTGTAACTCAGGTGCACTGCCAGTACAATATGGCTAATTTTAGTACTGGAGACCGCAAAAGAAAACCTAAGGGTGACAGGTGACTTTCTTCTCCTTGATGATGCTATTTCTTTTGTTTTTACTGAGGTTATGAGGTTTACTTTTCTGAAGATACGTGGAAATAAATCATCTTTGTGTTTTTGCAAAAGTAAGCAATATGCTATAACATGGTCATTCGATGAAAAGAGGGTAGCTCATGGCCTGTTGGATTCAAATAGACCATTCAGAAAACTGGGTTAAAATATTTGAACTTTGGCAACTTT
>JAOTBA010000009.1:22513726-22531760 GCA_025629845.1 Erythroxylum squamatum
TGCGTCTGCATGGGTGTTTCCTAGCTCTGCGTTATCTTTTCTCTAGCCAGCTGCGACGTTATGGTGCTCCTTTGGCTGTCTTTTAATGCTCCCATGCCTCCTCTCTTCAACGTTTTGGACAGCCCTCATGAGCATTGGTTTTTTTCATTTAACGCACCTGCCATTCATGTTAAGCTCCAGCTCATTTTGGCACTTCACTTTATGCTGCTCATTCCCATAACACCCCACACTCCCTAACTCACACACTTCACGTTACTCCTCTCTTTTGTGCGTTGGCTGTGTTCCCTTGTTGGTGTGGATTGTAGCTAGCTTTTATTTAATTCCATGGCCCTCTTCATGTGCTGTACCTTGGCTCTTAGTGGTGCGTGGAACTCCCTCTTTTCATGCCTCACTGTAGCTGATGTTTGGTGGGTCTCCTTTTGCTGTAACCTTGCGTTGTTTAATTGCACCCACCAGCTGTCTTTGTTCTTGTCCTTTTGCCATAACTCCACCAACTCCTCCAATAATATGTTGCCAACAGCTTGTAACGTAAGTGGAAAGAGTGTGTGTCTCTACTGGGTCCCTCTTGATGGGACAATTTATCTTGCTGTCTCCCTAAGCCTCATGCTGCGTCCCCTTTGTATTAAATTGTGGCTTCATGTCTTTGTTGCTTTTTACGCCCCTCACATTTTAATTTGTTCTCCTCTTGTAGCTAATTCATAGGACCCTCTAGTGTAGCCTCTTAAGTTGATTTAATTTTAGGAGCAAAATCTCTTGGTCCATGTCTGTTGCTTTCTACATGTGACAATTTAAATGACCCTTTTGTTGCTGTATTTCACGTTTCTGGTTGTTGCACAAGGCCATGTCTAGTTATCCCAAAATTATCGCGATTCTTTCTATTTATTTCCAAAATATACCTTGCGTTTCTGCTTTGGACTTTCCTTCCTTTAATTGTTGTTATAGACTTTGCAACTAAAATTAAGAGCATTTCCTACAAATTAAACAAGACAATTATAAATGCAAATTCAGGCGAACCAAGCAATTTAGCAGTAAATTATTAATAAAGCCTAATAATTAATTCAGAAATTGAGAAAAAACGCCATTAATTTTAATGAGAAAAATACATCCAACAATGTTGCTGGTCCTCAAAGAACTCCATCATTACTAGGTAGCATTTATTACATTCTTTTATCGATGATTATACAAGAATGTGTTAGGTTTGTTTCTTGAAGTTCAAATCAGAGGTGGCTGGAGTTTTTTTAAAGTTCAAGAAAATGGTGGAGAATCAAAGTGAATGCACAATTCAAATTCTCAGGTCAGACAATGGAAAAGAATACACCTCAGGTGAATTTAATTTGTACTGCGATGAAGCTGGTATTCAACATCAGCTTACTGCTCCATACACTCCAGAATAGAATGGTGTCTGCGAAAGAAGGAACAGATCGATTATGGAAATGGCCAGAAGTATGTTGCATGAGAAAGAATTACCAAAAAGATTTTGGGCAGAGGCAGCCAACACAGCAGTATTTTTGCAAAATCGACTTCCAACTAAGGCATTGAAAGACAAAACTCCATTTGAAGCTTGGTATGGGTATAAGCCTTCACTAAGTTTTCTTAAAGTATTTGGCTGCGTATGTTTCGTTCATGTGCCACAGGTTAAACGTGATAAGCTTGACAAAAAGGCAATTCCGGGTATCTTTATGGGTTATAGTTCAGTTTCTAAAGCCTACAAGGTGTACCATCCCTAAACAGAAAAATTGACAATTAGTAGAGATGTACACTTTAATGAGGATCAACAATGGGACTGGAAAAATTTGCAGCAGAATGTTTTATCAGAAGAATCAACAGGGGCTAGTAGTGAACAGAAACAGGATGATCCATGGCAAGAAGAGTTGGAAGATGACTCACCAATTAGAGGTGTAAGGCTACTTTCTGAAATTTTTGCAAGAAGTAATATAGCAGTTTGTGAACCTGCAGGTTTTGAAGAAGCATTAAATGATCCAAAATGGAAGAAGCAATGGAGGAAGAAATGTCAATGATAGAAAAAAATAAAACTTGGAAGTTGGTTGAAAGACCTGAAGATAGAAAGGTCATTGGTGTCAAACGGGTGTTCATAACAAAGCTCAATGCAGATAGCTCCATCAACAAATATAAGGCCAGACTTGTCATTAAAGGTTAAGCTCAAATTTATGGTGTTGATTATTCTGACACTTTTGCTCCTGTTGCAAGATTAGACACAATCAAATTGCTACTCGTAATATCAGCACAAGAAGGCTGGAAAGTGTTTCAGCTAGATGTCAAATCAGCTTTTTTGAATGGCATTTTACATGAGAAGATATATGTAGAACAACCAGAAGGATTTGTGAAGCAAGATGAAGAGGACAAGGTCTACTTGCTCCAAAAAGCTCTTCATGGCCTAAAACAGGCACCAAAAGCATGGTACAGTAGGATAGATAGTCATTTATTAAGTCTTTGTTTTGTTAAAAGTCTGTCAGAATCCACTCTTTATAAAACATAAATACAAGGACATTCTCATTGTGTCCCTTTATGTTGATGATCTTCTGATGACAAGAAATAATATAAGGCTTGTTAAGGAGTTCAAACAAGAAATGATGCAGGTTTTTGAAATGACAGATCTTGGTCTCATGGATTATTTTCTTGATATGGAGATCAAGCAAGACAAAAATGAAGTATTTATCTGTCAGAAAAAATATGCGAAAGAAATTCTGAGAAAATTTCAAATGGAGGACTGCAAGGCAGAAAGCACAGCAATGGCTCAAAAAGAGAAGCTAAATAAGGAAGATGGCACTGATAAAATTGATGAAGGTTATTACAGGAGCTTGATTGGATGCTTAATGTATCTCATAGCAACAAGGCCTGACATTCTATTTGCAGTAAGTCTCTTATCTCGATTCATGCATGATCCAAGTGATTTGCATTTAAGGGTAACAAAAAGAATATTGAGGTATGTCAAAGGTAATATTGATTATGGAGTTAAGTTTAAAAGCTATGAAATTTTCAAGTTGTGTGGTTTCTCGGATAGTGATTGGGCTAGATCAGTTAAAGATATGAAAATTACATCAGGATATTGTTTCAATTTAGGATCAGGAGTCTATTCATGGTGCTCCAAAAAGTAAGAGATTGTAGCACAATCTACTGCAGAAGCTGAATTTATAGCAGCAACAGCAACTGCAAATCAAGTTTTATGGCTAAAAAAAATTATGTGTGATTTGCACATAAAGCAAAAAGAAAGCATCAAGGTTTTTTGTTGACAATCAAGCTGCTATTGCGATTTCAAACAATCCAGTATTTCATGGGAAGACCAAGCATTTCAACATAAAGCTTTATTTCTTGAGGGAAGTGCAGTAAGATGGAAAACTCACGTTGGTTTATTGCAAGTCTGAAGATCAGCTAGCAGACCTTTTTACAAAGCCACTTTCAACCTGCATGTTCGAGCTTTTAAGGAAAAGAATTGGTGTTTGCAGTGCTCAAAACAATGAGGAGTGTTAAATATCTGCTTTGTTTACTGCATGTGAGTAGTTTACTTTTACCTTTACTTTACATTTGTCACTTGAAGTATGACCTATTCTTTTGCAATGTTTGTTGTATCGTGGCCTTATATGCAGCACACGATTTTGTTTTCTGTTTCTTATTTTAACTATATCAGCGTAAGAAAAAGTCCAATAAACTTATCTTCTTTCGAGAAATCTTTCTGGTGCATTTTAATAGTTTCTCTTTCTGTTTTCTTCTGTTTTCTCATTAAAATTCTATAGTTTCTATTTTTAAACCTTCAAGGAGGAAGGAAACCTATAAAAGAAAACTCTCTCCTCCTCCTTCGATACACCAAAAACAAAAATTCCTCTTTTATATATAAATTAAAGGATTAATTTTGTAATCTCTAATTTTTTGTTATAATGAAATTCTTCTCTCTCCGTGGTTTTTACCCCATTGAAGTTTTCCACGTAAATCTCCTATGTTCTTTAATTTCTTCCTTATTTCTTTCGTATTTTTCTTTTCTGTGCTTTCTTTTTCAACAAAGAAGATATTTGAAATGCTAGCTGTTGAAGAAGGTGAGTTTGTTGAAGGCGGCATGGACACAAAAAGAACAAGAAAAGTTTCAGTTCAATTTGAGACTGAAGGCTTCAACGCCACTCGACAGCTGAATAACATTGAGCAACAAATAAATACTGTTACACGTGGTGCAAGTAAACAGACAGGAACAACAGCTTCTGGGATGGAAGGTCATGTGAATAAAGTTAACAATCGCAAAGCCATCAGAGGTGTCAGTCCTGGTTTGACCAGATGAACAACAGCTGCATGCAGATAACACTTCTCCATCCCCGTCAGCTTTGCGAGCTTCTATATCATTGCGATTGCAATTTCTGATAGGATTACTTCCAATCATATGCACTGATGGGTAATTGCCAAAAGACTAATATTCATAGTTACTCATTAGCCATTTTCTTCTTGGGTTCTACACAGGATAACTTCCTTACTGTCTTGACCAAGTCTGTGAATGAAACTTCTAAGGAATCTGCTGGGTGCAATCGTGAAGTAGTGGAGAGTTTACAGGTTTGTGTCCTTAAAACATTCTGATTTTGATATCAATTTAATCATTGTACCCCATCTCGTGGAAATGCTTTCAAATGCAGAATGACTTGGAACACATGCAGTTGCCTAGCACAATTAGATGGCGTATCCAAGCTGCCATGCCAATTTTTCGTCCTTCTGTTCGGTGCTCTGTGTCTTGCTCGCCAGCATCTGTCTCGACTAGTGCTGTTTCTTCAATTCAACCAAGCATTTCAGTTTATGGGTTTTATGCTGGAAACACTCAAAGAAATGTTGTCCCTTCCACGTCGAAAACTGCAATTAGTGTAGCATGGAAGTCCAAGCCTTTACCAGTGCAGCAAGACAATGATATGGAAATTGATCCTTGGACACTTTTGGAGGATGGTTCAGGATCTGGGCCATCTTCAAGCAACTTAACTGTGATCGGAAGTGGTGATCATGCCAATCTTCAAGCTGTCAGCTGGCTTAAAGGGGCTGTAAGGGTGAGACGGACAGACCTCACCTACATTGGTACTGTGGATGATGACAGCTGATCTTAAGTTTGACTTCATTCTCGATTTGGTCCCGTCAACAGGTAATTTATTGTTTTTTACAAATCATTGTCATGGGGATTCCAAGGACTTGTTTTCGTTTAATGGCAAAGGGCGCTTTTGGTATGGGTATTCTTTACTATGTGTCGGTCCTTTTGAAGTTTGAGAGATGAAGAGAATCTTAGACACACTCACCCAACAAAACACAGTCCTATGCAACTACTAACCTTTTGATACCACCCTTCTGGACTGTTCGCTCAAGGTGCAGTTTGGAGACTTCTTGTGAATATAGATGATGATTGGTTTAGTTACCAATTGAAATATACTGAGAATGATCTGTAGCTGTTTAATGCACATCAATCAATTGTTGTATTTTCGCATATGCATTTCTGCATCTGCTGGAGTTTGAATGAGTAACAAAAGGCCTTGAGAGAGAAAAAGAAAAGGGTTTTAGGAGGATGACAAATATACACTTCTTTGAAAAAGTTCCCAAATGATGTAATAATTTAGTTCCAAGAAGATGTAAGCTAACGTTGAATTTAGCATTATATGATCTTTTGTTTCATCGTTGTTGAGTTCTCGCTGACTTGTCTACAAAGAGGGCATCATCTATCCAAGCAACAATGTTGAAAGCCATGCCTTCCAATACTCTTGAATAGCTTTCTAGGATTGCTTGCCCCACATCCTGCATATAAGGATTTGATTTTGCAGTTTTAGTTCCATTTTGGGACTTGAACGAAAATGAAATTGATGGGACTTGGATTGGAATTGACTGACCTTGTTGTACTGAATCTTGCATATGTCCAAAGATGTTTGTGAAAGTCCAGGGTACCTCTGTTTCAAGCAAAAAAGCAAGCTTTCTGCTCTTTCTGCTAAAACATGGTTCTTGTCCGTTCGATCAATGTCTGACATGAGATCCTTCATCAAGTCCCATGAGGATTTGGAATGGCTCATGCAAGCTTTTCGTCTCCACGTGTACATTGAAGCTTCAACTCTGTCTGCAAACTCAAGCGCTTCAAGTTCCGACGCTATATTCAGACAATTCAGAAGACGTTCTGGAGAGAATTTGTCTGTTGTACACAAGTAACGATAAATTGTTTCCCCAATGCTTGCTTTTCCACTCTGTAATGATACAAAATAACACCACTTTTGTAATTCTTTTGTATTTAGTCGTAAATTATGTGATTTGAATAAGTCATTTGGTGAATTAGTGACTCGGAGCTGAGCAACGAGTTCAAAACAATTGGTGTTAGGAGGTATAAAGATACTAACCTTTGGAAGAGATGCCATATATGTGTCTGGTATTTCCATTTCAGAAAGAATACTGCCATTTATGACCATTGCTGCCTTGTGAATCTGATTAGCACTATCACGTTTGTGTCTCAAGTGCTTTTTTGACTTTTCAGAGAGGCCTCTTTGAGGGACACAAGGAACTGGTACCCACCATTTTTCGTCTTTCCTCTGAATTACTACTCTGCGGAATGAACCTGAACGACTTGAATTTGACGACATGCTCCCCTGTTCTGCATACCAAAACTCTCTATCATGGAAACTATCCAGTGTTTCCTGCAAATGCAATTTATCACATGGTGAGAGCTAAACCTTGATATGAAACAGATTTGTTCTGTTTCTACAAAAAGATGGTTTCTCTTACAATGAGCATTGCATCAAGCTTTCTTAATGCAGGGAGGTTAACGTAAATATCAGATCTTGATCTGCTTTCCATTATCTAATAGATCAGCGAATCAGGTTAGTTTGCTCGAAATATTGAATTTCTGCATATAGATCATTAACCTCTACCTCAAGAGGTGTTCCATCTTGTAAGTTCTGTGACTTGGGAATAAATTCTACAATGTAATCACAAACAGACAAAAGGCAATTCATTTCTCTCTTCCACATTGCCAACTTCTCAGGCTTCAGTGGCTCTAACCTCAAACTTTGCCCAAAAACGGTCGCTGCAGAAAGTAACAGAGAGAACGAAAATGGTCAAGAACCAAAATAGAGGGGAAGAAAAGACACATAATGAGTTTTATATTTGTACCATAGAGATTGGTAATGGCATTCGAGATTGTAACAGCTGTGCAGACACATTTTCCACTTCCTGACATGTCTTCACCAAGCAAAAGCTTAGAGAACCTTTCTTTCATCATCTCAAGATCTGTCAAGTTGGTATCAATAATCGAGCAAAATTAATATTTTCATCTCAGAAGGTTTCATCAGAACAAAAACAGAGCATGATGATGAAGTTTTAATTCCACCTGAATCCATGAACCGTTGATCCTCAAGCTTGTCATCAAATTCTTTCATTCCCACTCGTGCAAGAACAGCCTGGTTTTGTGCAGAGGGTTTAGTCATTGGCCAGTGAGTAGGAGAAGGTTCGCTTGAATAGCTGCTGGGGTCGTCAGAGATGGCTGAAGTCTCTGAAAAAGTCCAACGAAACCTGAAAGAATCACCACTCATTGTAGAGTAACCAGGAGTTTCTGTTGTTGATTGATCATTTTGATCCAGAGAAGAAGGCGAAGGTTGATAACCCAGATCAGAACTTCCATCAAAACTCGAAGAATTATCCATTTCAGGCTTAGTAACTCTGTCCTACTAGCTCAACTCTGCAATAAGACCATGAGAGTTTGGTAAGTTGGTTCAGGGCTTTAGAACTTTACAGTCCTTAAAATACCAAAGAGAAACCGTGAAGATTTAGGAATACACCAATCTGATTTAGACCCGGGAACTGGTTCAAATGGCAGAATTTACAGGAGAAAGAGTAAAGGAAAAACAACAGAAAAAGAAAAGAGAACTATTCATCTTTCTTGGAACAAAAAGCAATAGGGGTTGCTCACAAGTTGTTATTATTACAGGCAAGAATAAATAATTCTCTGAAATTCTCTGCAAGCTCTATAATTAAAGCAAACCTTTCAAAAGTTCTTTAGGAACACAACAAATATATATTTGAAAATTTTGAAGGGTACATTCATAGAAAAAAAGATTAAAAAAGCAACGGTCTTGCATTTCTTTAACTAACCTTTAATAAACAGATTTGAATTCTACTGGCAACAGCTAAGATGCTGAATACACCATTTGAAACACTTCCTCTCTTACCTTTTCCAGATCAAAGAAGGAGATTCACAACTGTTCTAAAACCCAAAAGAGCAATATCAGTTCTTTTGATAGGTGGGCATTAGTATCAAATCACGAATGATAAACCCAGATGCAGATCTCCTAAGAGCATCACTATGAATACAAAAAGGCTAGCCTTATTCTGCAAAAAGAAGATAGATGCAATCTTTTTTGGTATTTTTGTTGAGTAAGTATGATACAGAACATGCAGAGTGCATCTTAGTTGGACATGATAATCACGGCCTTGTGGGCTACATATTATATAAGTGGGTGCTCAAATACGTGAGTAACAGAATAAATATAGTAATAAAGAAGTTCAACGGATCATTTCAAGTTATTATAAGGGCAATCAATCATCTTCAAGTGCAGGAACTAGAACCCCTTAACGTGAAGTTTTTATATCAGATTATGAACTTTGATGCTTCGCAGACACATGGTTGGTCTGATATGACCGTCTGATCTATTAAAAAAAGAAGCCATATATCATACCAGTAGCAGAACTGCAGAAGCAATGAACTTGGCACAGAACAAAGTGGAGAATAACCAGAAGAACACTCCAAAATTACAACTTTTGATCAGAAGTTTCCTCAGAAGAAGCATTTTTGCAGATTTAAACATCACTCTGTTATCATATCTGATGTATATCATCAGTATGACCTCATCCAAAAAATCCAATGATTCTCATAACTTTACAAATTTCTCGGAAAATCTGCGACCAATGGTATCTACCAATGGAGTGTGCCAACAAACATTTTCCTGTTAAGAAGTCGTCTCTTAATATTGAATTTACAGTGAAGTAACTATTTCCGGGACTCCTTGTCAATTTCAAGTTGCTTGGAGCAGGACCACAGTGGAAAAACAAAGACAGACTTGTCATTATAAATGAAAATGCCATAAAGTTTGATTTGTTTAGACAGAGAGACGTGCATCCCATTAAATTAGCATTCTCACGTTCATTGCACGAAGACTCTTTTTGGTACACATTTAAATGGTAGTTTATAGAATAGACTTTGATTAATTGTAAAAATAATCTCAAACTTTATTTAATTTTACAATAATAATTTAAACTTAAAAAATAGCGTTGAAATACTTAAATTTTCAATTTGTAACCAAAAAAAAATAATCCCAACGGTAAATTTTTCATTAAATTCGATGATACGATAAGTCTATCAAACTTATCTATTACCCACTACAGCATCACTCATGTTTTCAGAGAAGGAAATCAGTGCGCTCATTTTTTAGTCCGCCTAGAGTCAGGAGGCGCCCATACAAAAGATGTATGTAAAGTACAAAGCTCAGATTCAACAACTTGATGCTGAACTAAAACAGTACATTTCTGCCTAATACGTGGGGCCAGATTTCGACTTGAAGTCACCACGCGCGCGCTGATGCGAGTTGTGTTTATTTGTGAGTATATTGCTTGTTATTCTGCTGTAACCAAAAAAAAATATCTATCTACGCTGTGCCGGCAGATAGGAAAGTTATATCACATATGAAATTTACCATTTAATAAATTACAAAATGTCAATATTAAGTGCTAATTTAATTTTGAAAAATTTATAAATGATAACGTATTTTTAATTTATTAAATAATAAATTAAATTCATGACACAACTATCTATGTGATAGCCACGTAGCAAACATATAATAAAAAACTCACCTTCAGGTTATTTTTACTATAAATTGAAATTAAAGCATTTCAATACTACTTTTAAAAGTTTAATTATAAAATTGAGTAAATTTTGAGACTTTTTTATAATTAATCCTCTTTGTACATATTAACCTGGCACTTATTTGAAAATTAAATGGTTTAGGCAGTAAGAATCTGTCCAAAAAATAAATAAATAAGAAAATTAAGGGTAGAATTTAGACTGCACAAAAAATAAAAATAAATTAAACCCAATTCATATAATTAAATCTTATTAAATTATAAATTTGTATAATAGTTATATAATTTAATCTTTTATGAATAATAATTATGATTTTACATATGATTAAGAGAATATGTTTAATTTCAAAATAATTTATTATTTTATTAATAGATAATTTAAATTTTATACAACTGCTAAAAATTAAAAATATATAGTTTAAAACTTTCATAATAATTCAAGTTTGAATTAAAAAATAAATTTTATTTTATAGATGAATTAGATATAGAATTAATTTAAAATATTTAGATTTTATATTAATTAAACTTGATCAAACTTAATTTGACTTATAGGCATATTGACTAAATTTAGATTTGACATCTTCTTTATTAACTTTGTCATCTTCTTTATTAACTTTTCTAGTTAGTATGATATGATAATAAGTTAAACAAGAATATGCAATATTTAACACCAAAGTTTTATGAGTTAATAATTAATTTTTTGCCTATATTCTAATATAAAATCTTATGGGAAAAAAATTAAAATGATGGGAAAGAGTGATTATCATTTTTAAAATAACTATTTAATAATAACCACTATTTTATCAGATGATCATGATGTAATTGATATCAAATCTCTATATTAAGTCATTGATTTAAGGTTTAAAATCTTTTCTAATCATAAGTAAAGAGTTTATAATTAGGATTATTTTGATTCTTAATTAAGGAGTTAATTTTAAATTAATTAAGTTTTAAGTCGAACTTAAATTTAAAAAATTTGCTCGAATGATTTTCAAACTTTTTTCCTAAAATAATATCATTTTATTACGATCCAAAAGAACTCAAACTTAACTAAATTTTAAGTTTTGGTCAAAGTTAGCTAATTAGACTTTTGGTCAAAGTTAAACTCGAACAATAAATATCCAATCATTTTAGGACAAAACAAGCCAACCAACTTATTATTATCCCTAATTTGTATTTCGCGAGACTAATATGTTTCCATGATTTATGGAAGGTAATGTTGTTAATTAATTTGAGTGGAAACCCATTATTCTTGGGCTATGCATTATCTCGTTGAAGATTCTATAGCATGTTATATACAACTTGAAGGTCAATCAATGTTGCATCAAAGCTAGTTGGAACTATTAATGGCCTACTTATGAGATCATTTCATAGATAGGAAGCTATTGATTTTAGATTAATAGAATTAAAATTTTAATTTATTCAAAGTTTAAATTCATTTCCTAATTAAGACTTAAATTACTTTTATTATTAAAAAAACTCATTGTTAACCTAAGGAGTATGGCTGAGTGGCATGGACTCATCCATCCTTAACCAAAGATCAGGAGTTCGATTCTTAGCTTTGGGTATGGAGCAGCCTTAAATCCTTGGGCCAGCTGTCCCACCCTGTGAGGTGCCTACAAACTAGCGAGGGAATTAGTCACTGGATCCGCCGGTGGATACCCTGATCTAAAGACAAAAAAAAAAAAAAACCTCATTGTTCTTCTCATTCTTCTTATGTTCTTGATTTTGACATTCAGAAACAACCTCGCTATTTAATAGGGATAAGGTTGTATAGCACTGGACCTCCTCAGATTTCATATTTTGCGGGACTTTCATCAGTGTTGTTGTTGTTTTGATTTTGACATGTCTAATAAGCACATAAGAGAGAGAATCTATTGTTATTTCTCCTATGAATTGGCTCTCTGATATTGCAGTTTCAGGAATTTTTCAATTCTACAACAACTGCATCCTTAAAAGACCAAAAGAATCTATTCATTGCTCAAAATTTCTAATCCAGAATTCCATTACCAGCACTAATCTAACCAACCATGTTTCTGAATTCTGATAGCTCAAGTGTAAGGAAAAGTTCTGATTTTTCTCACCAGCTTAAGCACCAATGGCCGTTTTTGGCAGTTGCAACCGTGGACATCTCTCAGCCATCGAGCCAATCTTCAATTTACTGTCTTTTCGAAGCCTGCAGGGAATGGAGATTCTTCCACATAAAGAACCATGGAACCTATAATGATCTTTACTGCAAAATCCCTTCTCTTTCACAGAGCTTCTTGGCCTAACTTCTGAAACAAAAGCAGAACTTGGCCTCTCATCTTCCATAAGAACTTAATATTCCTATTCTCATAGCTTCTAATTCTATGAGAATCTCAAGAGTTTCCGGACTGAAAACCTCACATCTGACAAGTACAACTGTGAATGGTACGTCGGTTGCACCTTTTTCTTGTCTCTTTGAACTGTCCCGTTATTTGGGGTTCGCTGACAAAATTGTTCCCTTGTTTATATATCTCCAGTGAGATACACCAAGAATATGGGAGCTAGCTGATAGGATAGAAATTGTTGTCGTCATCTTAGAAGAGAGTTTCAGGATATTTTAGGATAATAAACTACACACCTCCAAGTAGCTTGGATGATGAGATTGAGGGTCTAGGAAGTCATACAGATATGAGCAGTCCAAGGAAGGGGAGTGGGTGGACATTAAACCATGTGAAGAGGACCTTGGTTGTCAACATTGGAGACATGCTTCCAGCTTGGAGGCGACGATAAATTCAGATTAACAGAGCATCGTGTGGTGTTGGAAGGGAACGTTGATTGATTTTCTCTAGGTTTTTGGTGCTCTGAGGACGACAAAGTGACTCTGACACCAAATGAACTGCCGTTTGTTCAGAATATTTGAAGTTCAGAGAGAGCCGTGTAAAGGGAAATTTTGAAAACTTTGGCTACACATTCAGAGATTTTGCTGGAAACCGTATCTGAACTTCAGGTCAACAAATGTGTGAGTTCAAGATCTTTCTTTTAAGTTTCTAATCATACAAGATGTTTAAGAAGTTTCTGTCGTATGGTTTATCTACCATTTCCCACCTGCCGTTTAACTCTGCAATTTTTCAATCTGTCTGCTGGAGTATAACTTGTGCATACAGTTAGCTAAATTTCTGAACTTTGACCTGCTGATATCTCAACTTCATGAATGATTTGGAATTATAATTTATATCGTTCTTGTGTGCATTAATAGTAGCAAAGTCCACAAGAATCTATGAACTTTCTTTTCTGATTATAAATATGTCCCTCCCAGATCAGCTGTTCCATCAGAAATTCAGGTTCGGGAAATCCAACCACTGCCACTCAGTCAATTATGATAAACAGGCTGAAACTTTTAGTATGTCATCAGAATCATCAGGTTATGACCTTGAGAAAAACAAGCAACTGCACAACTCAAAAGAGTAAAGCGACATAAAGAAAATTGATTCACTTAAAGAAATTAAACATGGGTTGATGGTACATAAATTACAGAGAAACTCGGTTCCTAGCTACTAGAGAGTCACTAGTTCAGATAACTGGCTAGAGCCGAGGTTGAAATTTGATAAAGGATGTTAGTCACTTCACGCAATTGAACAACCTGGAACCCCAACTCCCCTCTAGTTTGAGATATTCTACAAGCGCTGAAGGGTCATTAGCTGAACCAAGCTTGTCAATCTAATCACTTATCAGCAATCTTCCAAAGAGCTTGCTTGATCATCCCTGCAGGTGCAACCGCTGTTCCTCGAAACTGAAAAAGGAAGTGCCATGAGAGATGAGCCTTCTGGGGACCATAAGTTAAGAGCATTTGGAAATAACTTCCATGGACAAATGAGTTCTATCAGAAAGGCTAGCAACCGTCCCTAAAAGTTGGTCTGCTCAGAATTATTTCCATATGCTTCCCTAAAAGTGACATGAAGATAAACACAAATAGATAAGAGTAAGTAGAACATCCTCAGATTGCCATCTAACACAAACCTTAGATGTTATGGCCAACGTCAAAATGCCATCGAGAGTAGAAGATTGAACTGAGAGCACATCCACATGAAATTTATTGATTTCGTCCATGAATTCAAGCAGTATATATTCCCTGTATGGACACCTTATGTCAATGAAAACCTCTGCATCCTTCATGTTTACTTTTACATCTAAGGGCAGGCCAGCTTTAGGTACTATCCCAATGAGATCAGGGTCAATTTCATCAATATCCGAGGCTTTCCTCTTGTTGATCCAAGATTTCTTGTTATTCCCAATCTTCTTGTTGTCATAGTTATCCGATGTCTGCTCGACCATCTCCACATAATTCCTTCTTGGTCTTGCCTCATTATCTACCGAATCCATGCATGATTCTAATTCTTCAACTCTTGCCTCAAGCTCCTTCAAGTATTTAATTGTAACACTGAGAATTGACGTCTTATCAATCTGAGCATACATGATCATGCACATTAGTATACAGAATTACAAGACAATCCAGAATTATAATATTGAGGCCACCTAGAATCAGTAATCTCATGAAGCCTGCTGAATGAACTTATCAGAAAGAATTCCAAATCATAAGCTACTACTTCGAAAGCAAACTGATTATAGCATATCATCCTAAAGCTTAGGATTGTTTTGAACAATAAAAATCCTAGAATAAGGTTTGGCTCAGATCAGAACTTAGTGTTGATAATAATATAAAATTCCTCCAACTGCATACGCAGAAAGTATCATGCTTTACTATCCTAGCAAAGCATGATACCTCTATCTCAGCAATCTTAATAAATCTTAAAATGCAGACATTCAATTACCTCGGAAACAGAAGGAATTATGGATCTGAGGATCTGGAATTTTTCATTCTCTTTTTGTTTATCCAATAAGTTATGTTTCTTGCATACTTCACCTCCTTCAGATATTTTAAGGCAGTATTTTTCTCCATTTTCTTGGTTGAACCTCATAGAAGAGCCACCGTGCATCAAAGGAACTGAAAACAAAATTTTCTTCAACATATTTTGTTGCAATTGTGGCCTATGACCAACATCTACTTCTTTCTTCCAAGTAATGAAGCTGGATCTGTTATTTCCATGACGTGAGCACAAATTTTCAATGAACGGATTAGAGCCTCCAAGAATGACAGAAACAATTCTTCTGTAGTGCAAGTCACCATCAACATCCAGGTCTAGAGAGGTCAACTTTGTGTGATTGCCTTCTTCAAGTTCTTTCAGCTGAATGTGGGTTGCAATTTTGCTATTGGGAGAAACAAGAGCATTCTGTTCATTGACAACAGCTTCTGAGATACAGTCACTGGAATTGATGGAATCTTGACCACCGTTGCTAAATTCATCATACATGAAATGCCAACTTTGAACTTGAGAAGCCACATCGTTTAAAAGTTCAAGCATGCAGGAGTCTTCAGCCTGTTGATTATGCTCACAGCCGTTTGAACAGTTGTCAGCAGACTCCAAGTTGAATTCTTCATGCATATCTTCATGTACTTTATCTACCCCTTCTAAACCAAATTTGGCGTCTTGTTTGAGATTATACAAGTTTTCTATGTTCAACGTATCTACAACTTCATGGTTGACCTGAGCACACACAGGATCTTTATCATCATCCGCATTAAGCCGAGAAGAAGAAGATTTCTCAGAACATATAGGCTTTGAGACCTCTAATAAAGAAGTTTTAATGTGTTGAATGAGACCAGGATCTTCTGCAACCTTTAAGATAAATCAAAACAGAAATGGAGACAAGAAAGAGAATATTTTAAGAAGCTGATCCCTTGGTATAAATTGGCAATATTGTTGTGGAGAGGAAATTACCAGTTCAGTCACACCTAGCTCTATCACCCCATCAAAATGAGGAAAACACACCACGGTCTGTAAATTAGAGTCACAAGGGCTATTAGCATTAATATAGTGACAAAATATTACACGTAAACAACAGCTTCCCATACAAATCTAGATCTAATGACCTAAAATTTGAGCTGCATGAATTAAATCAGACTGGAATTAGTGAATGTGTAGATAAGCTTCAAACCCATAGAAAATGCTTAGGCGGAAAACATATCATTTGCATTACTTTAGTTTATATCCAAAGATCCATTCTTTTACCTGAATAGAGGCACTCTGACGCCATTGTTGATGTTGAGTTGCAGAAAAGCAAGTATAGGGAGAAAATACAAAACACAGGAGTCAGTTAATTCATAGGATGATTAACTACTGCTACACTATTTCCTAAGGACAAAAGTCACAACCAATGGAAAACCAACCTTTGCTAGTAAAGAGCGAGAGAATACTTTACTATCTGCAAATTGAGCATTGCACAACCAAATGGTTCGCTTATCTTCAAATGCCCTTCCTGGTAATCTGCACAACAATTTGATAAACGATTCACTGTCAAAGGAAATAATAACATCACCGAAAGGAAAAGAAGAAATCTCAACTAGGGGAAGAGAGATCAGTACCCTTGACCACGATTGAACACAAAGGACATGCAAACCAGGTAATACCACTCAGCATCTGAAAGATCCTCTGGAGATAACACAACTGAATGTCTCTTAGCCTGTTGCTCAGTTTCTCCTAGAAGTAGAGACTTGTAAAGTTCTCTCAACTGCCCACTCCTCTCTAGTCCTCGCTTATCAGCTTTGAGTTCCATGGCTTGTACAGTTTTCCTAGTCTTGATGTCTCCATTGTAGAACCCATCAACCCATTCCAGTACTCTAAAGAACACACATTGCATGAAGTTATACAAACATAAGCATATCAAAGCATAAATTGAAAGGAACCACAATAGGGAAGTGGAAGGTTTCTCAACTCCTTTACAAGTCCTAGCCAAATTTGCATTTTTGGCTAAGAGAACTCCCAATGTGTTAATTTTTTCCACAATAACTCTCCCCTAACACTCAAATGTAGAAGTCATTGGGTCTTTAAAGATGTTATAAAAGAATCAATCAAGTCCCACTAAAGAAAAACAAATCATTACAGGCAAGGGTGGTTTTCACCAAAAGGGAAAGTTTCTGTTTTGGAAATAAAACATCCATGAACTGCAAACAGAAAAATGCATCTCTCCAGACCCAGAAAAAGAAATTCGAGAGAAGAAAAAAAGAACTCAATACAGAATAAAAAATACTTAAAACAAGGGCAAATACCCTTGTTGCGTAGTTGACAGTGACCAGAAAATAGCGTAGCTCCACTGGATACTCCTCACAGCAATTGCAAGCCGTTTGCTTAAGTTGTCTGGCACTGAAAACGCCTGGTTATGGCCGATACTAGCCATTGTCGAAGAACACGAACTTACAGAGAGAGAAACAAAAACAGCTTATCAGCAAAACACCAGGGAACAAAAGGGCACAAGATTTATGCTTTTTGAGCTTGACCCAGATGGTTAAATTGCTTAAAGCAGAGGTAAAAGAGGAAAGTAGCAGAATCCAATCATCAAATCATGGCCTTTGTAACCAAAGTCGACATGGGTAGAACTTAACTTTGATATATAGTAGCAAAGCAACAGCCTTTAAGTAGGTGGAAAAAATCAATTCCTATGGAAAATGGACTTTGTTCACCACTGGTTTCTTGTTAATAATTGGTGGTGGTAAAGCAACAATAGACTTGAAATTGAAGTTTCTGTTGGATTTTTCTCAATTAATAAGCAGACCATGTGATTAAATCAGCAGTGACTTATTTGAAGAACAGAAGAAGGAAGAGAGGATACAGGACGAAACAATTTAAGTCATACAAACAACGCAAGCATACGCCTCTCAAGTCCGTCGTCCTTTCATTTGTTGGACTCGAAAACGACATTCTGCTCACATGTTCAAATCTTAATGCTGTAAATAGATTTTTTAAAATATATATATATAATTAATATTTAAAATAGTCAATATTTTTAATGATAAAATCTAATAATTTTGAGTAATAATTAATAATATGTAAAGTAATTATTTTATATGTTTAGTGATGTGTTAATATATTATCACTATTAATTAATTAGCTATTTAGGTGGCGGAACTCTAATTGAACCGATGCTTTAAAAACCGAACCGATGATTAAACCAGAGAAGCAATTGATTCAAAGTTCAATGGTTCAATCGAAATTCAACCGTGATCGAACCGGTGGCTAATAAATATATAAATTTTTATTTTATATATTATATATAAAAGATAATTTTTAAACATACTATTTAATTATTTATC
>JAOTBA010000009.1:22552870-22564514 GCA_025629845.1 Erythroxylum squamatum
AATTATTATTATTATTATTATTATTATATTAATTATTATAATTAATTATTATTATTATTACGGTTGGAGAAGAGGAGAAGAGGAAAATATAAGAGTTGGAGAAGAGGAGAAGAGGAGAAGAATTCACGTGGTGGCGCAGTAGAATTCAATTCACGTGGTTTTGGACAAGGATTGAATTCATTAAAAAAGTGGGATTTGAATTCTTGTGGAATTGAATTCACCCTCTTTTTTTAACTTCCAAAAAGAGATTGAATTCAATTCATCGCATACCAAACAGACTGTTAGAGAGAAGAGAGTTTCTTATGCATTAGTAGGTCTTCGGTTGACCTCAAATTCGTGTTTGACTTAATCGAGTGCCTAATATTTTTAAATTCGAAATTTCAACTCTTATTATTATATTTTGAATTAAAACTTAAAATATTAAAAAATTCAACTAATTTCACTTGTTTGATCGTAAAATTTTTGAATTGATTTGGTTTTAAACTTTTCGATTTAATTTATTTAAATAATTTTTGTTAAAAATCGATATATTTATTAATTAATCAAAATTAATAATTTTTATAAATTAATAAAATTTTATTTAACATTTTTTTAAATTAAGCACAATTTGTAATTATATTTAAAAAATTTAATTTATGCGATCTTTATTCTATTTTATAACTGCTTAATATTTGTGAAACTTTAAATTTTTATCTTTGTAAAATACAGAAATAATTATCCCAAATAATAACAAACCTCGAGAATCCGACTGGAATATATAAGACCCAAATGAAACTTTAAACATTGTAAAAATTGCCAAATGAAATCACTAGTGTCAGTTTTAATGTTTCAATCCTGTTCCAATTCATCCCATCTACATATTTATATGAGACCTATATAAAAGTGTGGATGAGATGAATTGGATCAGGGTTAAAACATCAAAATTGGCACAAGTGATATCATCTGGATCTATACCTATATGAAAGTGTGGATGAGATGGATTAGAACAAGATTGGAACATCAAAATTAGCACAGGTAATCACGTCCCATATAGATTGGCTTTAGATTCTTTGCTCCATTTAGCCAATGCCAATACTGTGCCATGAGTTTACTTCCCCCAAAACAAATAGGACATGAGTTGGAATACCGTGTTTTTATTAGGGTGTTTTAACTTTGTACTACTTCATTTTATTTATACGTTTATGTAGATCTTATATAAATATATAAATAAGATTTAAAAAAACAAGGTAATAATTGATTAACCGAAACAAAGTATTAATATACTTGAATTTGTAGGTAAAAGCTAATGGCATAGGGTTGACATTGGTTAAATGGGCAGAAGATCTAACCTATATAGACCGAATCTAGATTTTCTGTCCAGTTTTTATGATATTTTATTGTGTCAAGTGAATCTCAGCCATTTATTTATGCAGGCTCCACGTTTATTTATATGGAGCTCACGTGAGACCCGCATAAATAAATGACTGAGATTCACTAGATACAATAAGACACCATAAAACTGAACAGAGAATCTTGTTCTATATAGACCTGGCACGTTTCGCGTGGGTCCGATTGTTGTCTGTCTCAGGTCAGCAAAGGTCCATAGTTTTTATCCAACGGTTAGCAAACCAACATGTAAAATCGTATCGTGCTGCTGAGCATCACCGGATCTACCTTCCCAGTTATTTAAGTGTTACAATATATGTATAACGCAATTCGTTGACATGTACTCAATTCTATTCCCGTCAATATGGATGCCGAATCAGGTGAGTCTCCCGAATTCAGTGACAATAGACCCTAAGTTGCAACCATATCGTGGTGATTACTAAGCGAATTTGGATCATGTGTTTGCAGTGATCGAGTTCTTGGGCTGCGTTCCTTTGTTACAGAAGCTTCCCAGCTCTTCTCTCAAGAGAATTGCACAACTTGTTACTGTTAAACACTATGGTGATTTTCGAATTCTTCGTCTACTTTTGAGATGAGAGGTAGTGATTATTGTTATTATCGCTCTTCTTTTTTTTTGGTCATTTTGTTACGTTGTAGAGAAGGGAGAGTACGTGATTCGCGAAGGGGAAATTGGGGAAGGAATATATTTCGTGTGGGAAGGGGAGGTCAGTTTGCTTTGACGTCCTTAAATTTTGATTCTTCATTGTTGTCCTCTTTGGTCTTCTTCTCTGAATTGGAACTTGTGCTTCATGATGCAATTCGCATAGGCTGAAGTCTGTGGATCAGTTCATGCGGAGGATGACCCCCCAGCTGAGTTTCAGTTGAAACGATACGATTACTTTGGGGATGGTGAGGTGCCCGTTTGACTTAATCTTATGTGGTATAATTGTTTTTTTTGGATAGTTTTTTTAGTAATGTGATGCATTTTTCACGGTCGTACGCATTGGTGTTGAATTTGCCATTATGTCACGATTCTTTATGTCACGATTCTTTTTCACGATTATGTTCCATGATGAGATCAATTAATCTGTTGCTAAGGGTAAATGTCCATGCTTGTGCAGGAACATCCCTATCCGTTCAGCAGGCAAATGTGATTGCTTTGACTAAGGTAGTTGGAAGATATCGATAGTATTCTTGTTGTGCTATTTTAGTAAACCTGGTGGATGAAAGCTGAAATTATGCTATTGAATTTTGTGTATTGTGAAACAGCTGACTTGCATAGTGCTGCCTCATGAACATTGTACTTTGCTTAAACCAAAATCAATATGGAGTGCAGATCAGACACCAGGCACGTGCTCTCTTGTGGAGAGTATACTTCATCTGGAGCCACTAGAAGTACGTATATCGTTATGTTATTGTTGCTATTTACTCATAAAACTTTGATGGTTGACCATTTTAGTAGAGAAACTGTGTAAACTTTAGTAAGCTGGAAGTACTGGTTTCTTCTGTTAGAACACGTGGCATCAGTGACATTTAGTTTCTTGATGGTGTGGCCCAAAGACACATCCAAGATAAGTAGCTTTAGTGGTTTTCTGTGTTGCTCATTTCTTTGGTAGCTACTTCTTGATCTATGGGTGTCAAGTATTTAAACACGTGGATTATGCTAAAGTGTTGTTTGCTTGATTTGCAGGTAAATATATTCCAGGGTATCACCTTGCCGAATGCCCCAAAATTCGGAAAAGTTTTTGGCGGACAGTTTGTTGGGCAGGTATGCCACCATCTCTTCCTTCTTCAATTTTGGATCATTTACTATTATTTCTTGCATGCCATTGGCATGGTAAGTGTGATTGTCTATGCAAAGAGGAGTCGCTTACTTTGTGTTACTGGTGCATGTGTGAGTATGTTTAAGTATTGAAGAAGTTTTTACCATAAAAAGTTCCTTCTAAACATTTTAAATGCTCTTTCATTTTATCTTTTGTGACAGAATTGTTATTGGTAACTGTAGAAGAATCACTTGGCCTTTTTATGTATCTCATGGCATTTCTTGTTTAGTGCAGGCATTGGCTGCAGCATCAAAGACGGTTGATTGCCTGAAAATTGTACATAGCTTGCACGCCTACTTCCTACTTGTTGGGGATTATGACGGTAAGTATATTCTTAGTAAACCTGATCATGATGAAAATCTGTAATTGCATTTCATTAACATTTTCTGGTCAGGAAATCAATGCCATCTCTAGTTGTCTTGAAAAAGGTTGTCCTACTGAACCTTAAACTTTGATAGTTAGATATTGACAATGAATTTCACAAGTAGCTCAAAAAATAAACTCCTCTGTCATTGTCTTGAGAGCATAGAAAGTTTTGATTTCTTAGTATATTATTGCTTGGCTTCTTATTTTTCACTAACTTTTTCTTTGGCCACCATATCTCCAATTCATGGAGTTGCAATGGAGATGTTTCTCATAGTGTATACATGTCTATTTTGACAGTTCCTATTGTATACTATGTTCACCGTGTGCGTGATGGAAAAAGCTTTGCTACACGAAGGGTTGAGGCAATACAAAAAGGAAACGTTGTGTTCACATTGTTTGCTTCATTTCAGGTACTGCAGTTGAATATTTGTGTCCATCATGAGATTTTCTGAGCATTCTCAAGCATGTAGGTTTGATTTCTACTATAATTTAATTTAATTATTTTATTCAAGAAAGGAACGCACTTAGCCGATCCATTCTTTATCAGACTGATCAATGATGTGATGGTGAGAAAACTTTAACTATGAGTTTGTATAAAAAGGAGTTTATAAAGATTCAGTATTGGATGTTCTCGGTTCTCAAATGAAATCTGAAGGAATTTTAAGAACTAGTGGATGAGAATACTTGACTGTTGTCATTGGTATGATATCGTATTGAGTGGGTAGAGAAATCAGTGACTTCCTATATTAGGTGCTTCACTCCAGGATAGAGCGATTTTGAGTTTGTTTACAACATGAGTGATAGTTGTCCTAATATCTACCAAAGGTCATTGGTTTTCTATTTGAAGAACTTTCTAATATATTCTGTATTTGTTATTGTTTTCACAAGTCAAGTGTAACTTTACTCCCCAAATGTGTTTCAAAGAGTTAGCTGTAGAAGCTTGATTCCAATAACCCAAGAATTCATGTAATGATGGGTGTCGTTTTACAGAAAGAAGAGAATGGGTTTGATCACCAGGAAGTGGCAATGCCGTTGGTGCCAGAACCAGAGATGGTGAGTGGAATGCACTCTTAGTTATTGTTTTTTATTTCTAGCTCCTTGCTGCAATGGTTTGAACATTTAGCTGTGGCAGCTTCTTTCAATAGAAGAATTACGAGATAAACGCCTAACTGATCCTCGTCTTCCAAGGTATGATAAATTGAATTTTGGGTTTTCCTCTTAATGCATTCTGTATAATTCTTGCAAACCCATTACTATAGATGACTTTTAGTTCGTCTTCTTTTTCTCCAAAAACTTGTTCTCTATTCCATGACTTTGGTTCATTAATTTTTTGCAAGTGAACCATGCCACAGTAAAGACAAGTATCTGGCACAATATGCCAGTCCATTCTTTTGGAGACGCTATGGATCTTTTTGTTCACAAGTGCAGACATGTTAGATGATTAAATCAAATGTCGAAGGCACTCCCAACACTAAGATTGTATTGTAAATTGAGTTTATGCACAGTAGGTTTCTTGTCTTGTAGGCTTTAAGAACAAGCTATTTCTTCTACAGTATAAGAGTTTCTTAGATCCCTATGGAATATATTTATCTTGTAATTTAATTTGCTATGTGCATTCGTGTTTCGGCACGCAAGAGTTGAAAGTTCCACTTGCTGTTTCAGGACGTACAGGAACAAGGTGGCTACAAAGAATTTTGTTCCTTGGCCCATAGAAATAAGATTCTGTGAGCCGAACACAAACACAAATCAGACAAAATCTCCTCCAAGGTAGGACTGGTTTACAATGTTAGCAGTCTTTTGCTTTTTATACTGCACGTGTTTCTTTCAGCTGCGTAGCTATTCTTTACTATCCTTGTGACAGATTTGTATTCCTCTTCCCCATCGCCTTTCAGCTTGAGGTACTGGTTTAGAGCAAAAGGAAAACTTTCGGATGACCAGGCTTTGCATAGGTAAGGAGCCCTTGCTAAAATGAATCTTGTAAAAGCATGGCCCTTACCGGTTGCCATCATCTATAAGAATTATTTTTCTTCCAGTTGACATTTTTCTTAAACCAGCTATGACCAACAAGCAACTTATTAATACATCGCCTGTTATACTTTCCTGAACACATACGAATTTGGTCTATTGCAGATGTGTTGCAGCATATGCTTCAGATCTCTTATTTCTTCAAGTCAGTATGAATCCTCACCGTGCTAGAGGCTTGAAGGCTTCTTGTGTTAGTCTAGACCATTCGTAAGTAGACTGTGTGTATATCATTGCTTGCATCTAGTAAAAGCAGTGGAATCTGCTGAAGATGTATATGCTAAACCCAGCCCACAGAGAATTGTTCCCAATCTCTATTTGGCTTTCTTTTCAACATATGCTTGACGCACTTTTTCTCTCAGGATGTGGTTTCATCGTGCTTTTAGAGCTGATGACTGGATACTGTTTTCGGTGAGTTGAACGTCATGTTTTTTCATTGATCAGGTCGTTAGAATGTTACCAATTTCTATCACCTCTTAACAGATTACGTCTCCTGCTGCTCACAATGCACGTGGCTTTGTATTGGCCAATATGTTCAACCGAAAGGGAGAGGCAAGTATTCTCATCCATGTTCTTGTCCTGCTGCTTTTACATGGAGCAAGCTGTATCACAACTTTTTGCTGGAGAAAGAGGGAGAGAGAGAGAGAGGGTGTGAGGAACTAAGTTTGTTCCAATTTTGTTGTGCAGCATATTGTAACATTAACACAGGAGGGTCTCCTGAGAAAGGTTTCAACCCAAAATCAAACCCCTGCATCGAAGCTATGAGCAGAAGGACCAAGATCACAATGCTTTCATCCCATGAACACTTCGCAGGGCTTCGGATAAAGCAACATTCGTTTGGAGCACTGATCCGGCTCACGGAAACATAAACAATAACTATCTCATTTGATATATGATTCTGCTACTGAATTTCTCTATAAGTTGGGTTTGAGTGACTTAGATATCTGGAATGTTTCATGACAAAATACCAATGTTTGTGCTTGAATTAATTCAGAAAATCTACTGTTATGAACACATTAATCCTTCTAAATAACAGAACTTCAGATATCAAGAAAAATTGTGGCAAAGATCGTTTTCTTCTTCTAATGCATCTCAGTAACAGAATGGTGCTCTACAGAAACTATCAACAACAGCATTTATATTACAAATCAAACTCATGCTTTCAAGTAATTTACAATACACAGAAATCCCCAAATCCCTCATTTTCTGACCTAATTTTAAGTTTAAACCATCACTAGAGTGAGACAATTTGAAGTCAGTGAACCATAGGATCACTCTTAGAAAACCTCTTCAAACATTATCAATCAATAACCCTAGTTAGCTATTCCTTTTCCTTTTGAAAGCAGGATGTACGGCTCCATTACTGGACCCTAAATTCTCTATTCTAGACAAACATTCCTTCATTCTTCTTATAAGAACAGGCATAGCAGCGGCATTACTGGAGATTTTTTCTTTCAGCCGATGCACTCTCTCACGAGTCGTTTCGTCGTCTATTAAAGGAACTGCTGCTTTACTGGTTTCAACCCGGGCTTCAGAACCTGTTTAATCAAGACATTGTCAATGGTTCGATCAAAAGATTAGTCCAACAAGACTGAAACCTAACATTTTAGAAGACCAACTTTAAGTGGAAGTGACACCAATTCTCAGGCAGTAAATAAGATATGGAAGAAACTTTGTCACCGGCAATTGGTGAAAATCGGTAGCCATTAAACACTACCAATTACTGACTTAGCAGATATTTATCTTCAAGACATGCGTATCATTAACTATCTTATTACACTAAAGCCATGATAAAGTAGAGGGAGAACTTCTTCCACTCCTGTAGATTCAATGCAATCTGATAAATTATTTATCATTGTCATTAGCAACAATAGTACACCACAAAGTATAAGCAATCGTTTCAAGCCAATTATAGAACCAAAGAAGAACAACATATTCATGTCTAAAATACCCCCAAACAAGCTTCCTGATACCTGAGACTTGCAATTCATTCAAACACTCAACAAGTCCCAATCTTTCTATATCCAAGCGAATGTCTTATTATGGCGTTACGATCAAACTGAATTTCTTTCTTCAAAGCAATTAGTGAACAAAACTACACAAAGTTTGAATTTTTACTTTGAACCCAGATATCTCAAGATCACAATTCTTCACTTCCCATCAAATTGCATCTAAAAAACCTAAAAAAAGGATGGACCTGGGTGTGACCCGCCGGACGGTCCAGGTTCGGTGTCCAAACCAATAACGGGTCTTTGAGAAGAAAGAAGCGAAGCAAGAGTGGTATTGAACTGACTCGGAAGCGTAGCTCTGTATTCCAGAATTTTCTTCGCCATCTGCTTCACTTCTGATTCCAGATCCTCCAGCTCCTTCTCTTCTATATCCTCCTCCTCTTCTTTGGCCTCAGATGCTTCGGCGCTCCGACCAATCACATCGCATTCTAGTACTTTGGGGGGTGGATTGTTAAGCGCCATGTTTGGATCTGTGGAGGAGAGCGCGTGCGTGTGTGTGTGAGAGAGAGCTTTCGGTTTTTGGAGGGTATTTTGGGTCTTTGAATTTTGAATTAGTTTCTTTTATTAAACGACGACGTTAGGCTCATCATAATACGGTATCGTAAGACGACGACTTCCTCGGTTCGATTGCCCGCGAAAAAGCAATGTTTGGTTGGCGATAAAGTTTATAAACGCCAACTTTCTCGGACTCTCAGTAACGAAGCAAAAGTGGGAAACTTTTCTACTCCAATCTCTGGGGACGTAGAGTCCTAAGTTCAAACACGAAAGGTGCCGGCAGAAGATCAATCCTCGGTTACAGCGGAAATGAAAATGACAAATTTGGACTGTCTATGCAAAGATTGTTGTGATAAGAGCGTCATACCTGCCACCGAATCTACTTGTGGCTGTACTGTGATTTTGTCCTTGAAACATATGTATGAATTAGAATGTAACTGTGCTTTATTTTTCTTTCTGGCTCTGGTTCATGGAGGATTGCGAAAGCCCACCACCCCCGTCTTCTTCTAAGGTGCTTGAATTTGTTTTTCCCAAATATTGTCATCTTTGTTTAAATAAAGCAGAAAGGAGAAACATTGAAACTTGGTTTGAATCTCCGTGTAAACTACCAAAATGGATTGATCAGTAATGACTGAAATTAATCTTAGGGATTAGTTTTTTGTTAATTTTAGTTTCATTTAAGGTTCCTACGTTCTAACTGGTTAAGTTTTGATGATGGGTTTTTCCTTTTTCATGATAACAGCTGCTACCACGAAGAATCAACTCCAATGGTCCATATAGGTTGCTTCATTGTTCAAGTAAAGGTGACAAAACAGGGGTAATGCAGGAATTGGAAAAAGGAGTGGAACCAAATCTGGCTGATTATGATAAGCGAACGGCTCTACATCTGGCTTCTTGTGAGGGATGCACTGAAGTAGTGGTTCTACTTCTTGAAAAAGGAGCTGATGTTAATTCCACAGATCGTTGGGGTCGCACTGTGAGTCCTCTTCATTTTCTCGTTCGATAACCGTCGTGTTTTCATGTATTGGGGTTGACTTATATGGGAAGTACAACTGCAGTGTCTAAGTGTCATATGAAAGAAATCTGATTATCTTTCGGTATGGAGGTTTTATGGATCCAGCATATAAGTAAAGAATAGTAATTTCGAACAAATTCAAACATGTTCCACAATTCGTTTTTCTAAGTTCTTTGACTTGAGCGGGAATTTATGAGTAGCTTTTTGCCATCATATGCTATCCTTGCATGCATAAATGAGATAACAAGACCTTGAAAACTTAAAATCCTAGGAGTGGAAGTGTACCACTGGTTATATACAATCTTTGAGTACTTGCATTCCCTTTTCTAATTTGTTTCTTGATAAGATGGTAATGATGTTTATTTATTCATTTCTACTCTTAGGTTTTATAGGAATGCTGTTAAGAGGCCTAACTAGAAATTATAAATTGTGCAGCCACTATCAGATGCTTATAGCTGTGGTCATGAGGAGATCTGCAGGATTCTCGAATCCCATGGTGGAACAGATCCAGTATGCGTTCTTTCTAACTTCCATAAGTGATCAGGCATCAAAAAAGACTGATAGCACACTTGAATTACATCCACCCCAAACTTATTTATTTCCACCAGTTGTGGAAACAGAGAAGAGATATGAAAAATATGATTGGGTGGTGGAATGATATGGAAAACTTTGCAATTCCATTTTGTTCCTCTTTCCTGTTCAGTAAATTATGTTATCATTTGGTTGGAGCAGGTGAGGCATGACTCACAGAATCCATGCTACGAGATCGATTCTGCAGAAGTAGACATGGATAATGCTACTCTAATTGGAGAAGTAATTTGTGCTTCTACCAAAATTTTCCGGAGAAATTAGAATATTAGAAGTTTACTTTAGTACTTACATTTCTCTTGTTAGTGTTGACGATTCTATACTCCAAACATGAACATTTCAGGGGGCATATGGTGAAATTTACCTAGTGAAATGGCGCGGTACAGAAGTAGCAGCAAAAACAATCCGTTCCTCTATTGCATCAAATCCAACAGTGAGGTGATTCTTTTCATAATCCGTGTCAACCTGTTAATATGATAACTGATAGAATACACTTGGGATTTTGAATTTTATGTGCTTATGCCCTGGTTATGTCAACCATAAGGGATTCCTTCATGAGGGAATTGGGCTTATGGCAAAAGTTGCGACATCCTAATATAGTGCAGTTCCTTGGAGTTCTAAAGCCCTGTGATCGTTTAATTTTTCTTACCGAATTTCTTCGCTATGTGAGTCTTAACTATATTTATGTCATCACTTACGAGTTTTAAGAATATTCATCTGCTCACCATTTGTCAAATATTATTGTGCTAGGGAAGTTTGTTTGACATACTGAAAAGAAGAGGAAGACTTGATTCGCCAACAACAGTTGCATATGCTTTAGATATTGCAAGGTAAGTGTCCTAAAGATGATTCTCGTTATTTTACTAATGAAGAATTTGTTAGCAGGATTGGTGGTTCCGAAGAATTTTGACATAGGATAGATATTTGAAAACATACTCGGACTTCCTGGTTCTTTCTTTTCCTGATAGAACCTAAGAATCTTTTCTTAGTTGGAATTGATTGAATCACATGGATAATGTTTTCATATCATATCTTGCCAGTAAAGCTTAATGCTTGTTGACTTTGGTGACTGTCATTAGACATAATCTGACGAGCTTGCATTTTCTTGCTATGTTTTGGATCAAATTACTGCCACTTCCGGTAAGTATTATCAATTGTTAAACCTCTTGGAAATTTGCAGAGGCATGAACTATCTGCACAAACATAAACCACATGCCATTATACATAGGGACTTGACACCAAGGTATCAACCATATCTTAAAGCCCTGAAATTTGGTAAAATGCAGTTGAAAAATAGTATATCCCAATCTTCATTTGTTGATCTTCGCAGGAACGTGTTACTAGACGAGTCAGGACACCTCAAGGTCACAGACTTTGGCTTAAGCAAAATTGTTCAGGAAAAGGATCTCCAAGGTTACAAAATGACTGGAGGAACCGGTTCATGTAAAGATCTTCTCCTTCCCCCCTATCAAAAGTAAAAGATAACCTCTCTTAATGTAATGACATTTACCAGATAGATACATGGCGCCTGAGGTGTACCGTCGAGAATCGTATGGGAAGAGTGTGGATGTGTTCTCCTTTGCTCTTATAGTACATGAGGTTGCCAAACTTGCATCGCATTTCTGTGAAACCCAAATCTTTGCGCTAATGAAGTCTGGTTGTCTCGTTTGGCTTACTTGTTCCTTCTTACAGATGCTCCAAGGTGGACCACCAAATAGGGGAGAACTTCCAGAGAAAGTTGCAGACAAGCGGGCATATGAGGATTATCGACCAGCATTATCGTCACTAGGATGCCCCGAACCAGTCAAGATGTGAGCTTTTTGATTCCTTGTATCTGTTACTACTTAAACTGCTTGTCATCATAAGTTCATAACTGTGTTTTGCTCACTTAATCTTAGGCTTCTCAGAGAGTGCTGGCACAAGAACCCTGAGTGCAGGCCTACCTTTGAAGAGATAATATT
>JAOTBA010000009.1:22571361-22582828 GCA_025629845.1 Erythroxylum squamatum
CTTAATCTTAGTCTTCTCAGAGAGTGCTGGCACAAGAACCCTGATTGCAGGCCTACATTTGAAGAGATAATATTACAGTTAGAGACCGTTCAAGAAGATCTGTTGCAGGATAAAACTCTAGCTGTCTGCTGTCGCTGTCTCATCTTGTAATGATTTGTAATCCAATTAAACTAAACTGCCAACTACATATACAATGTATGTAGTTCCCACGTTCTAGGCATATGTATAGTTCCTGCAATGTCTGAGACCTGTTTCACCTCAGTCTTTATCGATTTTCTTTTAGTGCGTGGACTCTTTCCTCTCCTTGTTTTGAACGTGCATTGGTTGATTAACTAAAATTCAGTAGACTTTTACAAAAATTTAAGTTCATACGTAATTTGGCCTAAAAATGAATTTTATTTTCAAATATAAGTTCGACTTATTATAAAATTGTAAATTTAAGCCTAAGTTCATATATCTTTATAATTTTTAATGGTTATTCAAAGCATAAATAATTTATTTAAGTTATATAAATATATAAAGATGAAGATAAACATACAATTTTTAATGTCAATTGTATTTTATAACAAACTTAAATTAGATAAATAATTATAAAACTAATATAAATAACAACAAAATTAAGTAGAAATCTCGTTGAGACGTAAGGTTTGAGGAAATTCGCACTCTTACTTTTGATTAGTATAAAAGCTGTTTTCAAATGACCCACGTTAACGAATGAATAAAATTTATATATTTGATTGAATTTAATAATATAATGTAATATAATAATTAATTTAAAATAAGAGGACAATTATAAATTAAATTATTTATAACATTGGACAAGGTTTGTCTTTTTAATTTTTTTTTCAAAACTTAAATTCGACCCTTATTTTTATTAAATGTAATTTTTAAAACATATCTAATTTATTTATTATTTTGAAATTTAATCTATTAAAGTAAATAGATAAATTCAACGTTTACAAATCTAGCTAAATTTTTGTTGGAAAAGTGGTTTTAGGTTGCAAAGTATTTTAATATTTTCTGTTAGAACGGGCAATAAGACAAGCGGAACTTGTCTGGGTGGTGTAGTCGGTTATCACGCTAGTCTCACACACTAGAGGTCCCCGGTTCGAACCCGGGCTCAGACATTTGGTCTTCTTTTCGCTACTTTCTTTTTGTTAGCCTGGGACTACAGAAGATGAAATATATGAATGAACTCTACATCTTAGCGCTTTCTTTTTGTTCTTTTCCGGTGCAAGTCTCGGGTCTCCTCTCACTTTCTTTGATGTTATTGCGGGATCTCCAAAGATGCAAGTTTTAGAGCCCTTCATGCTGTCAAGTGTCAATCCCAACTCAGTCAAGTTTTCGCATTTCCCTTCTATTTCCAACCTTTTCTCACCGCGGGATTACTCATCCAAGACGGTGCTTAAAGCTGACTTGTTTTCTGGGTTTTTGAATTCGATGGAGAAGAAGACCCGTGTGCCAACTAATTTCGGGAAATGCAGAAGACTGGTCATGGTCAATTCTAGAGTCAGTGTTGAAGATGGCAATGATAAAGATGATAACTTTTACATAAAAAGATGCGTGGAACTTGCAAGGAAGGCGATTGGGTTTACCAGTCCTAATCCTATGGTGGGCTGTGTTATTGTCAAGGATGGCAAAATTGTTGGTCAAGGTTTCCACCCTAAAGCTGGACAGCCTCACGCTGAGGTAACTTGTCAATTTTCTCTGTTTTGCATGATTGTTTACGCTATTAAAACTTAGTTCTTGCGGAGAATGAATTAATTTTAAGAGGGCCCTGAATTTCTGTACTGTTTATGTTAAAGCCAATGTTGAACATGTTTTTGGATGAAGGGAACAGTACTGAAATCTCAACTATATAGATGCTAATTTTGATGGAATTGATAACTTTGGTATAGTTTGATGTTTTAAGCCCGTGTATGTAAGAAAACAGTTATTGGAAACTGCCTTCAGGTTTTTGCTCTCAGAGATGCTGGGGATTTGGCAGAGAATGCAACGGCTTACGTGACCCTAGAGCCCTGTAATCACTATGGAAGAACTCCACCTTGCACCGAAGCTATGATCAAAGCTAAAGTCAAGAAAGTGGTCGTTGGAATGGTTGATCCGAACCCACTTGTTGCTTCAAAAGGATTGGAAAGACTTAGAGGTGCAGGAATTGACGTCGTGGTCGGTGTGGAAGAAGAGATGTGCAGAAAGCTCAACGAGGCCTTTATTCATCTAATGCTGACAGGCAAGCCTTGCCTTACTCTTAGGTAATTATCCATGATAATTATTTGAGGTTAGAAAGCAAATTCAGTCAAAACCTTCATTGTATTGTTCGGATAATACATAGCGAGCCGTGATTTATATACTCATTTAAGATCTTATGTTTTGTCGACCATTTCTAACTCTGGCCTGCCTTAATTTGCAGGTACTCCATTTCAATGAATGGCCAGTTATTGAATCAACTTGGCGAAGGTGTCACAGAGAATGGTGGATACTACTCACAATTTTTACAGGAATATGATGCAGTTATAGTTTCGTCCTCATTAGCTGGTAACCTTGCACTTCCTACATCTCAAGAACCTGGTGCCAATCAGCCCATGAGGATCATAATAGCAAAAAATCCTTATCCTCCAGTTCCAGTTTCAATTCCTTCTAACGAAGTAGCTTCGAAACTGATATTTTTCACTGACAAGGATACATCTGTAGAACAAGAAACAACCCAAAAAGGGATTGAAACTGTGTTGTTAGATCATATAAATTTAGATGCGATTTTGGAATTCTGTAAGCGCAAGGGACTATGCAGTGTTTTGCTAGATTTAAGGGGAAATTTTGATGAGCTGGAAGACCTTGTGAAGGAGGGAATTGAGCAGAATATGCTACAGAAGATTGTAGTAGAAGTGTTGCCATTGTGGGGTGACAGTGAGGGTGGTGGCAATTCTCTCAAGCTTTTAAACAGTGTTAGGAAGAGACTACAAGTTAGTAATCTCCAATCCAAGGCGTCACGGCAGAGCATTGTTTTGGAGGGTTATCTTCAGTAATGTTACTTGCTGAAGCTTATTGAAGCTCTGGTTGTCAATGTAGAGATGGAGATAAAATTAGTGTAACCAGGGGATACTATTTGGTGCTATTTATACGATTTTAATCAGTACTCTTTGTAATTTTAACAAATTCCTATCTTTTCATTTAATAAAATTTCTTAAATTGTGAGAAATTTCTCTAGTTTGTTTTAAGAAACAGATTTTTTTTAAAATTTAGAAATGAGAAAACAAGAAATAATTGGAAATGAAATATGATGAATTAGATTGCAGGAACAATTTAATACTTAATAATCACGTAGCTGATCTTTTGAGACCTTTAATTACAAAAGTACTATTATTTTTGTATATATATTATATACAAAGAAGTTCTCTATTAGACTAAAAGAGCTCTACATATATCCATGACATCATAAACCATATATATGATATCAAAAAGGGAAAACAAGTCCCACGGGTATTTCTATTCCAATACCAAAGCTCAACTTTTCTGCTAGGTAGTATTTTTTTAGTGTATGTTTGTGATACTGAGGAGGATATCTAAATGTCCTTTTTGGTGTCTTCCAAAGATAAGGGAGACTGGAAGCTCTGCAGAATTTGGGAGGTGTCTCAAGTTTGTGAAGATAATTCAAAGCAAGGCTCATGTCTGCTTAGGAATTGGGCCAACCATTTGAATGGTGACAAGAATGATGCTTTCTTTTCATCATAAGCTGTTCTTGAATGGCTTTCTCACTTTGAACTGCTTCCTGGATGTTACTCTTAACCAGACTGCAAAACTCGTCAAGGGCTAACATTGAGAAGGGTTCCTCAATAAGAACACCAACCTATGGATACAAATTATCAGCATTTACATGTTTCATCCAAATGTTATAGGAATGAAGGAAGAGGGCAAAGCATTAGACATGTCCATTGAAATTGTCAGGGACAAGAAGCTAAAGATCATAATAAAAGCTTATAATTTCTCCCTCCTACTTCATCACAGGTCAGTTCATAAGTGCTAATTATGTCTAATGGTGGCATCAAGATCAATGGTATATCCTTCCGCTGAAAATCAAACTAATACAAGTTCAGTTTCGATATAACCTACGAAGCTAAGTTGTTCGAATTGAAAGGGGAAGATCTAGTACTTACTCATATGGGCATAGAATTGGATTAGTGTAGGTTAGTTTTATAGAACTGCAAAAGTAGGCAATTTGCACTATAGACAGATAGAGATGCATACTTCTTCAATGCAAAATAAGGAAGCAGCACTGATAAAAGTAGCAGGGACCATAATCCAGTGACAGTCCTCCCAAAGTATAACAGGAAGAGTGAGATGCCAGAGGACCAGAAATCTTGATGTCAAGCGAGTGTATGAAAGAGGTATCGGAATACCCATAAGTTGTTCGCAGACACCGATTCCTTCATCAAAACATGATATTTTCGATTCCTGCATTGTTACAATGTTCATCAAATTATGGACCAGAGTACTATATGATTGATGACTCTTTGTGCAACTTCATAGCATGAGATTAATATAGACTTTGAGAAAACCAAATGACCAAACAATTGAAGAAGCTATCAACATATTCTTGTAGAGACCACCAAAAATCCAAACTCATCAATTGAACTGGTAGAATCAATTTACAGGAATCAAAACAAAACATAAAAAGTCTATTCATTAATCATTTAGAGAACTTAGAAAGAGATATACCAGCATAGTTCTCTTTGATTCCTCTAAGTTGAGGAACCGAAGGCTTTCAGATATAAACTGAATAATGCAACGAGGTGGATGCCTAGAATGGAGTACAACCGCTAGATCATCCACATCAAGCAAGTTTCGTAGGTCTTGACGTACATCTGACCCATAAATCAAATGACACTGCAAATGAAAATTTCACATCATGAACTCGATTCAGCAATTCCAGTTCTTCAAAATAGTTAGAGAAACTACAAGGTATGCTTTTCCTTTACTTTCATATCCTATCAAATCACCACAATCTTGGAAAAACTGACCTTGAGTGCGATAGGGAAGGCCACAATATACTGCAAAAGCGCATCTCTAATGGCAGCATTTTCCCTAGAGCCATCAACCCCAGCAATAACCTGCCTGGCAAAATCATTGGACCCAGAAATGATCTTAGTCCAAGCTTGTTTTCCCTCCACATATCTCGAATAAGACGCCTCCGTACGGAACACAAGCAACAGAGCCAATGCAGGAGCTGTTAACTGGTAAGGCAAAGAAGAAGCCCTCAAAACAGGGAAAAACCCAGGCAACCAATGCAACTCCACAGCCGTATTATAGCTAGCAATAAACACGGCCACCGAAGTGAAAACAATCACCGGTGGTATCAAAGACAAAATCACCCGAGAAGACAGGCTCGAAAGCAGGTGGCGAACGTGTCGAAGAGAACTTCTGTGTTCAACCCATTTTTCGTGGTCGTACAGAGCCCGTTTCTGTTGCATGCGACGCTCTTTAATGCCGTCGGCCCAGTCTGGAATAGCTCGGAGAAGTGAGACCAGTGACAGGGCCTTAGTGGGTCGAGGTTGGTCTGGGGAGAGACAGCACAGGGTGGTTTGGCGGGGTTTGGAGGGAAAGTTAGTTACTCGTAAGGCGAGGAGAGTTTTGGGGTTGAAAGTGGAAGAGAAGGAGAAAGGGGTGATCGGAGACTTGAGTGGGTGTGACATTTGTGGCGGTGGGATGTGACCGTGAGAGTTTAGGGTATTGTGTGTAGAGAGGAGGAAGAGAAGAGAAGAGAAGGAGTGGACATGGTTGGTGGTTTAGTGTGTGAGACTGAGAGTGGAAGTATTAGTGAAGTGACAGCAAGAAGAAGCAGAAGCAGAAGAAGAAGAAGAAGAAGATGGGTAGGAGGAAGAAGAAGAAGGTGGGTAGTTGAAAGCAGCTGTCTGTGGACGAGGATTTTAGACATGTTCGAGTAATTTAAATTTTGATTAAAGTGAAATTAAAATATTTATTTTAATTAAAATATATTATTTATTACATTTTTTCTGACTAATTCAATTTTTAAAATTTTTATTTTTAAATTTTTGAATCAATTTATTTTAATAATCTAAAATTTAAATATTATTTAAAATATGTTAATATCGAGTAAAAATGACTTTTATCCTAAAATTTAATCTAGACCGAGTTCACTCAATCTACCATCCCTAATCTAATAATAGAAAATGGCCATTCGTAAGCTTATATGCATTGTCGAAGACTGTTAGTAAATATATAAAAATTAATTAAGTTGGTCTCATACAATAGTTTAAATTATTGTGGTGAAACGGTCATTTAACATAGTATCAAGGTCTTTGCGACTAAGTGGTCGTGAGTTTAAATCCTACCACCCACTTATTATTCAACACAAAGTAGAGTGAGTCTGTGCAAGTTTCAAGTCCAAAGGACTTTCACTTGAGAAGTGTGTGTTAGTAAATATATTAAAATTAATTAAGTTGATCTCACACAATAATTTAAGTTATTGTAGTGAAATTGTTGTTAAGTTATTGTAGTGAAATAATCACTTAACAAAGACAATGAAATTATCTTAAAAAAGCTTCTTTTTTTTTTGTAGACTGTGAAGCTTCCGGGAATTTTCTTCCAAAAGTAGATGACAATTACAAGCCATTTTCTTTGTCATTATCCTTTTAGCGTAAGATGACCCTTTCAAGTTTCGAGGCGACAAATTCCATGATAAGTGACGAGAGAGCTTGTCGTCATTGCCATGGACAAGGGCAAGTCGTCAAAAATCTTATCCTTCAACATGATTTAATGGTTTAATTTCATACATAAAAACAGTTCTCCCTCCAAATACTTGTTTATTTCCACTAATGATGAGAATCATGCTTACAGAATCGAACTAACATGAATTTCCAGTTAAAGATTCTAATTGTAGTGGTTCATTCACTTCATCAAGAACAATTAATATCTTCTTGCCACTAAGTATTCTTTTACAAAATGGTGTAATTCCTCTACCAATTATATTTTTAACAGGATTTTCTTCACCAAGTACTTTTAAAATGAGTTCTTCATATAATTTCTAAATATCACCTGCTTTTGCTTGATGTCATGTGCAAAGCAACAACCTTGAAGCTAGCAATATAATACTGTGACCACATATCCTTCAGAGAGCTAGCTTCCAAGGGCTTTACATCAATGGGCATGATGGCAATTACCTACTGTGAAGAGAATGGAATTCCTGGTTTGTCAAACTGTTACTATATTCTGTTCACTTTCCATACTTCTAACCATGAGTCTCCGATATTGATATATAGTCTGGTGTCTGCCTGCAGTTGTAGTCTTTAATCTGCTCGAGCCTGGGAAAATCTCTAGGGCATTGTGTGGTGATCAAGTCGGCACTTTAATTGATCAAGGGGGAAGAATCAGTAGAAAAATAGGCAACTTTTTAAATTGGATGAATCCGTGCATTGAGGCTAGTGTTGTTGAGCTGGTACACAATGTGCATTTATCATTAGATTAGATTAGATTGATACAAGAGGTTGATCTGGGCTCAAGAAGAAGAGTTAAATTAGCATCCACAAGTTAAGGCAGGTGTCGCCCAATTTTCTAAATCTTCATTACTTCAGTCCTCAGCCTCACGATTGAATATTTTCAAAGTTCTTGTTTGACTACGAAGCTTCCACGAAATTTCTCTGAAAAGTAGAAGATTATTACAAGCCATTTTCTTTCGTAAGTGGTGGACTGATTATATTCCCAATAAGATAAAATATCTTCTAAAAGCTTGAAAGTCTTCCTAGCAACCTTTTTCTTTTTGAGAAATTAAAATTAAATTAATAAAATAAAAAGTAAAGTACAAAGATTATTGGAGAGTAACAACACTCCAATTACAATATGGGTTAAAAAAACCCTACAACGGAGACACTCAAATGGCACATTGCAGGCACCGTCTTTGCCACTAATGAGTATAATAACATCATGTGATGAAGTTGCGATATAAAACTATTGGATAACTGGGTTGAGATTCGATCTCGACCGCAGCAGAATAATCACAAATTTTTTTTTGTGACTTTTGATTTTTCAAAAACCGAGATCTATTTAATTCTATAAAATGATCAACATAAATTATAATAAAGATGAAATTTAATTCGTCCCTTATTCTGAAACTTGATCTTTGTCTTGTCGTATCCCTCAAATTGTTCTTGAAACTATCCATCTCAATCACCGTAGCCGCACAAGTGTCCGGTCTCTAACGATATCCACATAACAGGTTGAGAGAACTCTGTAACTATTATAGAAAGGGTTAAGTAAGAAGTGCTTGCTCTATAAAACTTAAGCCTATTTATAATAAGCTTTGGAAGTTTTAGTAATTTAATTGAAATTAAATTATAATTTCAATTAAAATTTAATTAGAATTATAAAAAATTCTAATTAAATACCAGTTATGCCCATATAAAATTCAATATCTTATATTGATCTTTATTTATTAAATATCACATATTTAATCATAAAGTTTCTCAAACTTTATAATCAAGTTCAACTTGATTAAATTAACTTTGTTCTCTTCAACCTATTTTATATGTGAGACCCATTAGGTTCCCAAATATGTTGATAATGATTATAAAATCTAATTTTAATTCATAATTAAAATTAGATAAATTAAATCTCCTTTTAATTTATATTTAATTCTCCAATTAAACAATTTATAATCATAGATCAAGATTGGCGTCTAGTTACACATCATGATCACCCAAATATTTAGGAATGTCAAAGTAGTTTTGACTAACCTTTTCGCGCATAATTTTTCCATATAATTCAATTATTTCATCATACAATGTTCTGATTAGACATAGAATATGAAATTAATATCTACTCTACTTTGAGTCTAATCATATTAGTTCTCCGTCATTAGCTATCCATTCAATTAATGAAATTTGTGAACTATTTACAAATCATTATTTCACCTTAAACAAGGATTTCTTGAATTAATACTAATCGAGAACAATAAACATTCTCCCTAATTGTTTTAGGGTGATGAATCCTATCTTGATCACTCAACTATCTCCATATAGTTCATGCTACATCCAGTGACTACCGATTAAACGACATATGATTAAATAGATCATATGTAGTATCAAAACATAGTAACCCCCATACAAGATAACTTTGATGACCTTAAGTCAAATGATCACTTATACAATCATTGCAATGAGAATTCCATAGACATACAAGTAATGTTCTAAATGAATTTCTCATATCGGGTTTGTTCAGTGAACTTGTTCTCTAGCAAGCAACCACATGTTTGTTTAAGTATCTTTGTACTTTAGCCTATGAGATCGATTATTTCCTTCATAAGGAAAAACAAAACGTGTGTTAGTCTTTTTACATTCTATTAATGTCCAATCTTAATAGAACAATAACTAGGAACGTTTAGAAATAATACATAAATATAATATGAACCTCATAATTATAATTTCATTTGAAATGTACAATTATCATATGGGCTTTATCATATACATCTAAATATGTACGAGATAAAGAATATCTTTAAATAATTTGTCACTAAACTACAACCAAAGCGATTAGGAGAGCTTTTCCTTCGTTCCATCTTTTATTTATATATTGAGCATATTCATTAATGTTGCCCATTAATCATCATTAAGATTGGTAGGACATTTTTAGTCTTAAGACATTAAGGTAGACGATGCCCCAATCTGTAATGGAGCTCCAATGGTATGTATAACATTGGCCACACTAGGCAGTCCTCGTCCGAAACACTTAAGTACTGGAACCAGCAAACGACCCATCACACATGGCCTATTGTTTTCATATCCTACAGTCCACCTCTTGGGATATCCAATGATTTTAAAACACGAAGATGCTTCGTGTCCCTATTTTCCATAATGATAACAACAAGTATCATTTTTCTTAGTAGATGCACTAATCAAATCAGAAGGCTTACTCGCTTACATCGTAAAACTTAAGGTTTCAATTCAAGCAACACATTTGCGAGTGATTGTTTTTAACCCTCTCTTCTTATATCATCAATGCATACGCACGACCCGTTAGTAGAAGTTGTTCCTAAGCAATAATATTATATCGAATTGATCCATACAACTCATTGTTATGGCCCATTAAAAATTTGTAGATATGCTCATCCTCTCGCTTCCTCTCCTATTTAGAGCCTAGTTTGTTGGTACAACCTCCATAAGAACATACTGGAGGTTACACATAATTTGATAATTCGTTGCAGACGACCAAAATAAGTGGTGATTGTCTGTCCATCTTGAGTTCACTTCAACTTCAACTTCAACTGTTGAACACGAGGTCCGTTGCCAATAAAAAAATATTTATTTCAAATCCTCTCGCAAATCTTTCACACCATCATGGTAAGTGATGGTTGAGTGTAAGGTCAGTTCAATAGACTAGAAAATCTAGCCTACAAGTATTAAATTAATGCTCCACGAATCTTTGATTTTCGCTGCATCTTTTGCCATTTTCTTGATGGTTCCAACAAGGAAACCTAATTTCCTCTTGGCCCAGAACAAATTTCGCATGCTTTAAGACCACTCATGATAATACACCACTGGGCTTATGGTAATTCCAAGGTGATAGGATGGATACTCGTTGGGTCGGTCGTGCTAGGCCCAGGTCCAGGCATAGAACGGCACATGGGCCGATCGGCCCATTCATAGATGGTGACCTAAACCTAGCAGGTATTTCTTATATAAGGTACTACTTTACCGTGATATAGGTACAACACTAGAACCCTAGTGTTTACTATTTACAACCACAAAAACCCTATTACCAAAGCACAGACTTGAGCGTCGGAGGGGCCTACCGGCAATCAACCCCCGGCGTGCCTTTTATTGTTTTGCAGGTATTCTCTATTAAAGTCACTCAAACACATGGATTCAAACAACGGTGTCCAGACCCAGCAAATTCAGACTAAACTAGTTGGCGCCCACCGTGGGGCCGGGCGTCAGGACACCACGTCCAGAAATACTCAGATCAGTCAGGCGGCAACAACAAATCCTGATGTAGCCGCTGTCGCGGCACTTGCACTACAACGAATGGGCTTGCGATTACCCGCCACCCTTCCGTCGACGCATCATGATCCCCAGATCCGTCCTCCACCCATCACCCAAAACCCTAGCATAGATGAGCTACCTCCGTTAAACCCAAATAACCAAACACAATCTTCACATCCGGATGATTAACCGCCCCAAAACCGAGATCAAGAAGAACAGAGCGTAGCCCTGGAGGATAACGCCGGAACCAATTCACATCCTCATAATCAACACCCTCTAAACACAAACCCTCCTGCACCACAACAAGTCACCCTCACCCAAAGACAAATAGAGGAGGCGGCCGATCTACTGATTCGCCAAATCTTACAGTCTCAGACGGAATAGCAACAGACCCCCGCTCGACAGATAGGTATGATGACCGATCGCCATTCTGCTGAAACTCTTGAAAAAATCGTGGACGATCGAATCAATATGGCCAT
>JAOTBA010000009.1:22588834-22601147 GCA_025629845.1 Erythroxylum squamatum
CCCCCAAAAAAAATAAAAGACCCAAAAAGCAGGTGTCGGAATGTCTGATTCCTGAAAAAACCTCAGATCATGTCCTGTACTATATGCGGTTGGTTCAGACAGAAACACATGATCTTGGATACAAAAAAACGTAAAAGGTAACAAAACCCCCACAATCATTACCAACATGTCACGAATTCTTGTTCACCTCCAAATATATAATGTTGTACATAATTAAAATTCTGATCTTTTTGGAATTCTTGTAGTTGAATATGAAACAAACAACGTGGACAAGTCACAAAAGTGTGGGTGATGATTATAGAGAATCAAAAGCAATACATAATTGATTTTTCATTCTTCAAAAGAAAAATTTCCCTTTCGCTCTTCAATCATAATTAAGTCAAAATAGCATGAGTTTGCGCCGCTGGTAACAGTTGAGAGAGAGAGCACTTTTTCATCATTCTCAATCTCATCCCTCCCGCTCGCAATCATTTCAATTCTCCACTTTTAACCACATGTCTCTGTGTTTCTGTAATCATGCGGCGCCGTTTTGACTCCGTGGTCCTGGGACCAAAATTGAAATAGGCAAAGTTCGTGGGTAATGATGGCAATTTCAAATTTGATCGATCGATTTTTAAATCAAACTCGAGTTTAGAAGGTCGGTGAACGACTCAAAAAAATAACATCGTTTTGGTCATAATATTAAAATTTTAAATCCCAGTTCTTAACAATTACTTGTTTGATATTAAATTTATTAGTTTAGTAAGTAATTTATTTATAATTGATATTCGAGTTTACTTGGTGACAGTTTATAGATTTTTTTTAAAACGGAGGAATTTGTAGTCGCTATCATTTGGATGTACACTGGATAAATTTCTGGATCGACACAATAGCCTGCAAATCATGCCAACTAGGTACTCTATACTAGGCAAGCCTTATACAACAGGTTCGATTGAGAGAGCATAAGTAGAGGGATTCGAACACAGGACCTTTTGGCCCCATGCTCCCTCACTCCACCAACTCGACCCATTTCATACTATGTACAATTTGAGCGAGATCAGGTAAAACAATTTCATCTAGTCCCATGATTTGGGGTTGATTTCAGGATGTGCCCTTAATTAAAGTGACTACTATAACGACAATAATAATAATTTAATAAAAATCTCACTGATCATAACGTTTGGAGAGGTTTAAAAATACATAGTCTTATTTTTAACTAGTAGGGAGGTTGTTTCCCATAGATCCACGAGAAAAATAAGATGATAAAGTAATAAAAATAAAAAATAGACATAAAAGATAATAATAAATACCTATAAAAATATAATACAAGTAATAAAACAAATATAAAACAAGGTTAAGAATAAGAAAAAAGATAAATAAAGTAAATAAATACACAAAAAAAGAAGGAGACATGTAAATAAATAAATCAAACAAGTCATTATAAGAAAATATTAAGTTATAAGAAAATGTTTAAAAAACCTATAAGAAAGAAAATGACCTCTTTATGTGAGATCATTTATCTCTATCATACTATGTTAAAGTTTTTTATTAAGGGTCATATCTTTACTAAATTCCATAGAATCATATCATTATTGATCATCTCCCTTTAATGTTTCTAAGGCTTTCCTTTTCTACTTTTATAGTTTCTAAGTATAATATTCTTACATCTTTTTACTGAAGCATTAGAGTTTTTTCTTTTAACATATCCGAACTACCTAAGCTTTGTCTTTCTTAATTTTTCATTAATATTAGTCACGTTTAATTTATCTGTTATTATTACATTCCTAAGCTTATCTCTTCTAATGAGGTTGCTTATGTAACGAAGCATCATCTTCTTAGTCACCGTTAATTTACAGTATACACTTATTTGAGAGGTCAACATTCTACCTGGTAGAATATGACCTACTTATTTGCTCATCCATAGAATGTTTAATTTTTATTTGAGGTTTAAACATAACGAAGAAGGAGACTGAAATCCTTATTGGTCGAACCACAAAATTCAGTGATTCGCACGAAACTGAAGTCGACATAAGAAAAAGAAAGCAAGAAATGGTACGTTCTTAGTTTCACGACGGATATCCGAAGCATCACGACATAGATAAGAGTTAGCTATTCGGACCAGACAACATTAAGTTCACCCTGGCTAGGAGGCACACCTAAGGCTTTCCAGACAGCCTTTGACGCATCCACAACGTTGGGAGGACATGGCGGCTGGAAGTCATGTTCTTTATCACACCCAACTCTCGAGTCACATTCATCAACCACCATGGCCTTCACTTTGCGTCCATTAGCACGAATAGTAATGTTGTGGAAGCACCTTTTCATGTTGTTAAACCAACCTGTAGACAGCGCAACCACCGGCTTGCTATCACTGTGGAACTTGTTGTCGCATTCCGACCGACCTCCGCCGTCTCCTCCTTTCTGAAAACTGTTAATGGTGAGAATCGCTTTGGTTCGTCTCGTGATCGGTGGCGAGCAGTCGTAGACTGTGTAAAGCTTGCCTTCTTCACAACATTCAGATAAGTTCTTTTTGTTGCATTTGTTTGGTGGAGGCTTCTTGCCTTTGATTTTGCCACTTGGCTTACAAACTTGAGCCTGAACATGCAAAGAGAAAGAAACAAGAAGAAGAAGAAGAATTGAACTCGAAATCAGTAGCTTCAAACCCATTTCTTCTCTTCGATGTGTTTTTAGTTACAGTGATGTGTTGCTTAAATAGGGTTTCAAAGTGGTAGTAACCAAAGTTGGCAAGAGAATACTTAACGATGTCAACTTCGTTTCCGCCATTTTCGACAGGGTTACACAAGGAAGAGTCCATTAGTATCGTTTATATCTAAAGTTTAACCGTATACTCTTGATCAGGTTCTTTATAGGTACATTTAGATGCATGTTCAAAGGTTAAATTATGTGAAAATACAGATTCTGACACAAGAATATCGAGCTGTATATTCTTGGAATCATAAAAACCTGTAAGATATCTGAAGTTTTGTCGAAAAGATCTAAGTTTAAGATGTCTAAACCTTACCTATCCTTACATGATAGGTAATAACGTAAAAAGGCATGGAGTCTATGGGGTTGTTGTCTCCTGCTAAATTCCAGCTGGTTTTAATATGATTTTCTCTGTTTCTCCAATCTATATATGGTGTAATAGTGTAACCTACCTGGTGGAGTTCCTATATTTAAGGTAATTTAGTTACACTAAATTGTAAAAGAAGTTAATTACGATGTAGACTTATTAATGAATAATGTGAATGCAGCATTGAATTCAATTCAAGTGTTTGGAAATCGAAAAAAGGGATGAGTTCAATTGCAACATTGAATTCAATTCAGGTATTTGGAAACAGAAAAAAGAAATAGGTTAAATTGAATTCACTTGAAAAAACATTGGAATTGAATTACAAACTGAGACTTCAATTCTTCTTTTGAACGTTGAAAATATCCTTATAATAATACCCATCTAATCCTACCATATATCTCTTTACCTCAAGCAGCCCCTCTCACCAAAAAACGGAACAACAACACCTTCTCCACGAATCAACACCTCCCACCAAAAAACGGAACATCAACACTTTCTTCATGAATCAGCACCTCCCACCATATTCAGGTTTTCCCTTTTCCTTGTTCATGGGTGCTTTTTCCTTTTCCTTTTTTTTGTTTATGATTATCGTTCGCTTTTAGATCCATCGTTCGATTTAGCTTCTCCTTTTATTTTTCCATCCTGTCTACATTCTTATGCATCTCTCGATTTTTTTGGTAATAGTTTTCTATTCTCTTCATAGCTCGGTCTAGCTTAATGTCATTTGCAATCAATTTTTTCTTTTCATTTTAATATTGAACTTTTTTGATGATATCACTTATAATGAAATTGATGTTTTTAATTTGCTCTATGTAAATGTGAATATTTATTATTTAATAAGATTATTGTTTAGTCAAGGGTAAAAATATCATATGAAATAATTGAATTCATTTTGATTGTGCTCCAAACAGTGTAATTGATTCAATTATAATATTATTAGGTTTGTTCCAAACAATGTAAATTGAATTCAATTCGATCTCATTAATGTAATTGAATCCAATTCGTTAATGAATTCAATTCGAAGACTTCCAAACGACTCGTAACTCTCTATGTCGTTTAAAAATGATATCTTCTCTTATATATTTCGATTAAAAAATAATGATGAAACAAAACCAAAGTGAATGTCATATATAAACTAATCAAATGTCACTAATATAGTAACTCAGCTTACTTACTAAACTCGATCCGAATAAATTAAATTTGACTTAAATTAATAATTTAAAATAATTATAATAAATTATTAGTTTGGCTCATATTTAATTAATTTTGTTCAAATTTAAGAGTTGAGTTAAATCATTATGTAAATAGTATTTGATTAATTTATGTCTCATATTTATATTGCGTATATTTTATCATTATTTTTAACTGAGGTCTGATTAAAATTAGTCTTTTCGAGAATTTTAAAAATTAAAATAATTTTCTAAAGATTTTTTTACCTTTAAAACTAGTTATATAATTATCATTTATTGATTATTCTGACTTGTGAATTCTTAGTAGATAGTTCTATTTTTTAATTGGTGGGACACAAAGTCATTTTCACAAGACAAGAACTAGAAGTTGCAATCTGTCTGAAACAGAGATCACAGACAGGATAACCCATCCATTGAAACTTTTTTTTTGTTTACCCTATCACCCTACGAATGCAGGGTTCTACGGTAAAGAGCACCATGCATGTCGTGGTGTAGGACTTCCTTAACGCTTGTTGGAGGCTCCTGAAGGATATGCAGACCCGGTTCTACTGAAGAGGCTAGGTTAGCCAATTTATCTGCACACTGATTCCCTTCTCGATATGTATGCTTAAGCTGCACCTCCCATGCTTGAAGCATCAACCCTTGGATATCTGTCACCAAAAAATTAATATCAGTCATATCGCTAATGGATGAGGAGAGAATGTTAATAACTTCTAATGAGTCCACTTCGAATATCATGCGGCGATATCCCCGCTCCCATGCCAGCATGAGTCCTGAATGCACTCCTCAGAGTTCGACAGTTAGAGGATCACCTACTCCTAAATTTTGTAGGAAGCCTACACACCAGTGACCTTGGCAGGTCCTAATAACACCGCCTGTTGATGCAATGTTGCATCCCGCTTTCACTGCTTCATCCGTATTAATCTTGACCCACCCCTCCATGGGTTTGGTCCAGCCTACTAGTGTATCCAATAGTAAACCCTAGACTTGGAAGACCCGGTTTTCCATCTCGCTGGCCCATAGGATCCAATCAACTTAAGCCATGACAATTTTAGTTCAATCTACAGGCCAGACAAAACCCGACTAAAAAATGATGCTATTTCGCCATTTCCATAGACACCAACAAGCGACTCCAAAAATAGTAGCCCACGTTGTCTGATTCAATTTCACTTGTTGTCGAAGGTTGGACCTGAGCCAGGTCATCTCATCCTGATTGAAAAAATCCCCATCAACCATTGCATGGGGAAATTTACTCTAGAATGCTTTTACCCGAGGACAGTCTCGTATAGCGTGTAGCGTCGACTCCTCCTGGCCACAGAAGGTATAACCATTCTCCATTGTTAGATGACGGATCACACACTGCTTGTTGGTTAACAATTTTCACTTTGCCAACAGCAAAAGAAAAGACCTGATTCGTTGTGGTCCTGCCCATTTCCATATTTCCTCCCATGACCTGTTAAAGACGTCCGTGGTGATATTCTCAATAAGATCGTAAGCAGACGCCACTGTGAATCTCTGGTGATTAGTGTGCCCCTAGACTAATTGATCTTCCTCTCGGTCGTTGGTGTGAGGATGGAATGACACGATGATCATACAAACTGTGGCAGGGAGATAATGTTGGAATAAATTCCAACGCTAGTTGCCACACTCGTTAGTAAAATCAGAGATTGTAGCATTGATCTCGCTCTCAGGGATGGTGGTGTAGGCCACTAAATAGAGAGGACCCCAATATTTGACCCAATTGTCAGGCCAGAAAAGGATGCATTGTCCATTGCCCAGTTTCCATTTAGCTCCTTGACGTACGTAATTCCATGTCGCTCGTATCCCCCTCCAAATTACTGATGCTCCATTCCTAGCAAAAGTCTACGGAATATGATGAGTATCCAAACTATATTTTGCCCTCAGAGTCTGGACCCATAGGGTCGTGGGTCTTGTAAGTAAGTCCTATCCGAGCTTAGTAAGAAGTGCATTATTAGTCGATCTAATGCACTTAATTCCCAGGCCCCCCGTTTTTTTGGGCTGACACACTTCTTTCCAATTGACAAGATGGATTTTCCTTTGTCCTTCCTGTGACCCCCAAAGAAAGTCCCATATTAATTTTTCCAAATCATCACAAAGTTGCCGAGGAAGACGTACTGTTTGCATCATGAAAATTGGAAGGGACGCATTGAAACTTTAACCATATTATCTTTTATTAGCCTGGATTCACTGCGTCCTAATAGGCTTAAGTATTTGTCAACTAGATTCAAGAACAAGGAGGCCGACCTGCGTATTGTTCTTGCGCCTTTTTCTTTCTTTCCAACATAAAACACTTATTCTCCAGTTCACACTTATCAGTTGTAGCCCTAAGTAGTCTACTTCATGGTGTACTACACCTGCAAATGGATTGACTTGAAACATAAGAGCAACCGATTCACTTGTTCAATGTTAGATATGACAATTGATCGAGTCTAAGACCCGAACTTAAACTTTTAAAAAAATTTTAACGTCGAGTCTATTTAAGCTTAACAAAAAGTCATGTAACCCCTTCAAATGACAGTATTTATGTTTGTTCCATCAACTAAATCAATAAAATATTAACAAAAACAACTTTATAAATTGAATTATTACATTATTTAACAATTACACACTTAACTAAAAATTTTAAAAAATTAAACATGAGATTAAAAAATTTAAAAAAGTTCATTACTTTTTAATTCGTTATCAACGGTAATGTTGTGTATGCATTACTCATATTTACATTGTATCATCTATAATTACATTTGTATCATCCACAATTTGATATACTAATGTTTTAAAAATCGGTCCGGAAGTTAATAAAATATTTAATGTTCAAAAGGTTCAACAATTTGATATACTAATTAAAGAAGGCTAGCTTTAATTATCAATAATGGACTCAAATAATTATGTCGATGGATTGAACAACGAAAAGAGTAAGCTCGTAATCCATTAAAGAAACTACGTTAAGCTTCAGACCAAGAGATATCGAGCTGACCCAATTGGTGTTAGAAATTGATTCAAAATTGACAGCTTATGTTTACGTTGTTTAGTTGCTAATAATTTTCCTATTTAATTTCATTGTTTGTTGAGTTAAGGCACGTTACTGATAGTGTCGTATTTCTCTATTGTTATTGTTATTGTATGGATATAAATAAGCCATCAGTTTTCTTTAATTATTATCCATAAGAATACTTTTCTTCTTCATTCAATCTTTTGATATTTTCTGTTTCTATTTTAGCTTGATATACAATTGCAGATATCAAGTAGTTTTTCTGTTTCTGCCCAACATTTGTGGTATTAGATCCAATACGGTTCTTGACTGGGCTAGTGTGAGTAAATATCAAAAAAGTGAGAGAGAAACACGTGAGGGAGTGAAACACAATAGGAAAATAGGCCATGGCTATAAATGGTATTTCCTCTTCCTCACAGCCACTCTTACCCCTCTTCAATGGAGAGAAGTATGAGTTTTGGAGCATCAAAATGAAGACACTCTTTAAATCCCAAGATGTATGGGAATTAATTGCAAGTGGTTATGCAGATTCTGATATTGATGAAATAAGTTTGAAAGAGAACAAGAAAAAGGACAACAAGGCTTTATTCTTCATTTAGCAAACTGTTCATGAATCAATATTCTTAAGAATTGTAGCAGCTAGCACTTCCAAAAAGGCATGGGAGATACTGCAGAAAGAATATCAAGGCACAAACAAATCTATCACGGTCAAACTTCAATCACTACGCCGTGAGTTTGAGAATTTGGCAATGAAGAATGATGAGACAATGCAAGATTATTTCTCTAGAGTAGCCACAGTGGTGAATCATTTGAGATCTTATGGTGAAAAATACACTGATCAGGTTGTGGTTGAAAAAGTTCTAAGGCGTTTAACTCCTAGATTTGATCATGTAGCTGTTGCTATAGAAGAATCCAAAGAATTGTTTACTCTATCTTTTGATGACCTAAAAGGTTCATTGCAATCTCATGAAGCAAGGATGAACAACGGATTGTTTGAGAAAGCAGAAGAGAAGGCATTTCAAGTCAAAGCATCCCCATCAACAGATGAATCCAGAGCAACTGGTTGATGCAAGGAATTTAATAGAGGTGGGCATAGTGGTAGAGCCAACAACAGAGGTAAAGGAAGATTCTATGAGCAATTTGATTATAGGTAGACGAATGACCAAAAAAAGCATTACAAAAGTAGTGTTCAATGTAACTACTGCAAAATTATGGCCATGTGAAAGTAGATTGCTGGAAGCTTAAAAAAAAAGCAAGTTATGCAGAAATTGAGGTAAAAGATAAGTTGTTTATGGCTTAAGAGCAAGAGCAAGAGGCGAATGTGCCAACGGAAGTTTGGTTCATTGACAGCGGCTATTCACATAACATGTCTGGAGAAAAATCAACATTTAAAGAACTTGATGAAAACTTCAAGAAAGAAGTAAAGCTTGGAAATAATTCCAAGATCAAAGTGGAAGGAAAGGGTACTATCGCAGTACGATCCAGCAATGGTAATGTGAAATTCCTACATGATGTTTACTTTGCTCCAACTTTGGCAAATAATTTGTTGTGTGTTGGTAATGACTAGGGGTATTCAATTTTGTTTGATAATAACTGCTGTGAGATGAAAGATAAAAAATATGGCCAAATTATTGATAATGTTCCTATGGCACAAAACAATTTATTCCCTCTTGATGTCTCTGGTGGTGAAACTTGTGCATTAGTTACTGACAATGACAAAAATGACTCAACCTTGTGGCATCTAAGGTATGGACACCTCAATATAAAAGGTTTTAAATTGTTAAGTAACAAGGACAGTTTATGGGCTGCCTAGAATTGAATCAATTGGGTTGTGTGAGGGATGTATTTATGGGAAGCAAAGAAAATTATCATTCCCTGTTGGGAAATCTTGGAGGGCATCAGAATGTCTTGAACTCATACATACTGACCTGTGTGGACCCATGCAAACAAAATCTGAGGAAGTCAGTATTTTTTTGTTATTTATTAATGATTGTAGTCGTTTCAGCTGGGTGTATTTTCAGGTTACCAAAGCAGAAACTTTTCTAAATTTTCAAAAATTCAAGACTTTGGTCGAAAAGCAAAGCGGCCACAACATTAAATGTAGCACCTCCTTACCGCAGAGTACGCACCGGGACGCCCGGAAGTCATTCCGATACGTATCCCATGATAAAGGCGAACTACAATCGATCACTACATTAACTTCACATGGCATCATATCAATTTGTTTATAAAGCATCGATAGAAACTTCACAATATTTTGAAACTTACTTTTCCTCATTCCATTTCTCAAAAACAAGAGTTTACAATGCTTTCAGCCTTTCCTATATGTACATCATCAAGTACAAAACTTACAACACTAATGAGGGAAAGTAAGAACATTCTATCTATGTCATCCAAAAACATTCCAGTTGACCGACCTTTGCGCCATGGCTTCACTTTAAACACGCTCTACACAACAACGGAGCCACTCAAATGCTAGAGTCGTCTATCGGTCCTGAAAAGAAAATGATGCAATTTTGATGAGTTTTGCGAACTCAGCGAGGTAACCATCATCGATGGTTCACTCGAATCAAGCAACACATTACATTCACATAACAATTATTCCACAAAACAAAGCCTGGTGCTCCGCTTTCACCTGCTAACATGTTAAACACTTAGACACATACTCCGCTACTTGCTTCTTCATTCCAGGTCACCAAAAATGCTGCTTCAAAGTGTTATACATCTTGGTAGTACCAGGATGCATAGCAGATGTCACATAATGCATGAACATGTAACTGCATCACTAAGCTCTCACCATTTTACCCTTCCCGCTGGAACCAGGATGTTACATTAAAACCCTTCGCACAGATCAGGGAGGAGAATTTTTATCCAGTGATTTTAATTCATTTTGTGAAGATAATGGCATTTATAGGGCGTTGACAGCACCATACATACCGGAACAAAACGACATCGCTGAGCAGAAAAATCACACTACTGTTGAAATGGCTAGAAGTTTCTTGCAAGCCAAAAATCTTCTGAACAATTTATGGGCAAAAACAGTAGCCACAGTAGTCTATTTGCTAAATCTCTCACTCACAAAAGCAGTTTGGAACAAAACCCCATATGAGGTTGGTCAGGTATGAAGCCTCATGTTAGCCACATGAAAATTTTTGGTTGTTTTGCTTATACTTTAATTAACCAACAAAATCGTCAAAAACTAGATAGCAAGTCAGAGAAGTGTATTTTTGTTGGTTATTCACCTCAATCCAAGGCTTATAGGTTGTACAATCCTATTAATAGAAAAATAATTATTAGCAGAAATGTTGTGTTTGATGAATTTGCAAGATGGAGTTGGAACGAATGTTAAACAACACCAACTGCTGAAATTCCTGTGGAAGCTGGAGATTTTTTTTAGTCATCGGAAACGAAAGTGCCCTTGAATTCTCTTGGAACATCTAATAGTCTTTGCTCTTCCCAGCCAATTAACAGGTCGTAGTGACAAACACAACAGTCTTCGCGATTGAGAAATTTTGAGGTGATTCCAGATGATTCCATAAATGATGAAGGAGATATAATTCAATTTGCAATGTTTGCAAATATTGACCCATCATCTTATCAAGAAGCTGCAAACAAAGAAGTGTGGTGTAGTGCAATGAAAGAAGTAATGTCAGCCATTGAAAGAAATGGTACATGGGACTTGGTGGATTTGCCTGTAGAAAAAGAAGCAATTGGATTGAAGTGGATGTTTAAAACAAAGTATCAAGCAGATGGGAGAATTCAAAAATATGAGGCACAACTTATAGCTAACGGGTATTGCCAATAACAAGGTATTGATTACAAAGAAACTTTCTCTCCTGTGGTGCGTTTTAAGACAGTAAGAATTTCTTTAGCATTGCCTGCTCAACTAAAATAGCATGTTTATCAATTTGATGTTAAGTCGGCATTTTTAAATGGTAACTTAAAAGAAAAAGTTTATGTAGTACAATGTAACAGTCTAGACCATCCGCTTGCAGATATTGTCCGCTTTAAGAGTATCACCTTGCTAAGGTATGCTCGGGTTAGGCGAAAGGATAAGCTAAGCCTGATATGACATAGTCTGTATGGAATTATTAATCCGTTGATGTTCAGACTCACACAGTGTTACATGGATATATTTGGGAAATATTATTATGATCTGATATGTGTGTTATTGTTGTCAGAAATGAAGACTTGTGAGTAATCTAAAAGGTAATGAGGAATCACTGAAAAATGTAGTGATATTTGAAGAAATGAGTAGAGGATTGATTGATTTCATTGACAGTTTCAATCGAAAGAAATTATTTGAAAAATGAAGTTAAATGGGAAATAGAGAAGTAATTGAGGCATCAATTCCCCTACCTTCCTGATCAATCGAATATGAATTTCGAGGACGAAATTTATTAAGGAGGGGAGAATTGTAACATCTCGTTCCCCTACTAAGGGTTAGAACCTTAAAATTTGATACATGTGAGCTAAGAGGCTTTAAAGAGGGTGTAGGGGTTGTGTGTCCGTTTAACAGACCTTCTCAGGTAAATTGGGACACTTTGGTTGATTCATGTCCATCAAACGGACATGCAGGTCCGTTTAACAGACCTTCTTGGACGAAATTGGATTATTTGGCCAGTCTATGTCCGTTTAACGGACATGCAAGTCCGTTTAACGGACATCCTCGGGTCAACTTTTGTAAATCGCAATTTTGACCATTTTAAAGTTGGGACTTGTGAGTTTAAGTGAGATTAAGAAGATTGTGCTTCATGCTAATACATCATATCGACATACACATGTGAATTGGATTATTGCACACATTAAAATCATTGATCATGCACTCAATTGATATTTTTCGGGATAAATGATTGTTTTAATATGGATATTATGCAAATTATGGTTTTTGTGTCTTAAAATTTGAGTGAGAATGTTTTATTCTTGAATTAAAAATTTTGGAAAAAACTTGGAAATTTTCTAAAATTTAGGGTATTTATGGACCAGGAAAAATGCCAAGTGGCAGACCTATTGATAACAGGTAGAAGAATTTATTGTCAAATATTGGAGTTTTGGATACAT
>JAOTBA010000009.1:22601247-22620146 GCA_025629845.1 Erythroxylum squamatum
AAAACGAAAAAGGTTACACAATTCAACCCCCCTTCTTGTGTGTTGATTATCATTGTACTAACTTGTGATTAACTTCATAGACGCCCCTCATCACTTCATTTGGGAGTTAGTTGCAAGTGAGTAAATTGTCTTGACTTATTGCAACACCGAAGAACAACTCGCAGATGTTCTAACTACGACACTTTCATTCAAGAAGCATGCTTATTTTTGTTCATGTTTTGGTGTATGTGATTTTGAATCAAGGGGGAGTGTTAGAAATTGATTCAAAATTGATAGCTCATGTTTACGTTGTTTAGTTGCTAATAATTCTCCTATTTAATCTCATTGTTTATTGAGTCAAGGCACGTTACTGATAGTGTCGTATTTCTCTATTGTTACTGTTATTGTATGGCTATAAATAAGCCATCAGTTTTCTTTAATTATTATCCATAAGAGTGCTTTTCTTTTTCATTCAATCTTTTGCTATTTTATGTTTCTATTTTAGCTTGATATACAATTGCAGATATCAAGTAGTTTTTCTGTTTTTGCCTAACAATTGGCTAGGAGGCACGCCTACCCCTTTCCACATAACCTTGGAGGCATCAACAACGTTGTTAGCACATGGTGGTTGATAATCGTGAGCCTCATCGCACCCAACTCTCGAGTCACACTCGTCCACAACCATAGCCTTCACGCAACATCCATTGCCACGAATGGTTATGTTGTGAAAACACCTACCTTCCCCTTGAACCAACTCGTGGATAATGCCATAATCGGTGTGTTGCCGCTGTCTCCTCCCTTTTTAAAACTGTTAAGGGTTAGAACTGCTTTTGTGTGCTTGGTCATTGGCAACAAGCAGTCAAAGGTCGTGTAGAGCTTGCCTTGTATGCAACACTCTGAGAAGTTCTCCGTGTTGCACTTATTTGGTGGGGGTCTTTTGTCTCTAATTCCACCACTTGGCTTGCAATCCTGAGCCTGAACATGTGAAGAACATGTCATAACAAGGAGCATAAGTGAAAAGGAAGCAATCAACTTCAACCCTATGTTTAGTGTTGTCTCTCTCTCTTTTCACTTCTTTTCCGTAGCTCTCCTTATCTGGAATTTTGAGTGCATATTTGAGTTCTTATATAGTGTCCTGAACGTCCAAGCAAGTGTACAATGCAAAAAACCAATCTGATAAAACTATACCCTTTTTGCATTTATTAGCATCATGGTGTTAGAGATTATTCATTTAAGCTCATAAGTTAAAAGACAATTGACAGTTAAAAGGATTTAATAATTTAATAAATAAAAATTTTCAGCTTTTGTCCCTTTATGATGGAAAATTTTAAAACTGATTGATAGTTACTATAAAGGTATCAAATTACTTAGTCACACCATGAAGTTATAGGAGAAAGTGATCGAGAAGCACATGAGGAAGGGGTTTCTATCTCAGAAAACCAATTTGGTTTCATGCCAGGAAGGTTTACGACAGAAGCTTTGCATCTCTGTAAGAGGTTAATGGAGTATTACAAAGAACAACAATGTAACAAACACATAGTTTTTCTTGATTTAGAGAAAGCATATGATAGGGTACCAAAGGAAATTATATGAAGGTGTTTAAAAGTTAAGAGGGTTCCTATGACTTATATATAACTTATTACGGATATGTATGAAGGTGTAAAGACTAGAGTAAGGATGGTAGGAGGAGATACAAGGCATTTTTCTATAGATATTGAGCTACATCAAGGCTCCTCTTTGAGCCCCTTTTTCTTTGCAGTAGTGATAGATGAGCTAATGAATAATATTCAAGAGGATGTGCCTTAATGCATGCTGTTTGCAGATGACATTGTTTTCGTAGATGAGACAAAAAAGGGGGGTCAATGCTAAGCTTGAACTTTGGAGGGATGTGTTAGAGTCGAAAGACTTTAAATTAAGTAGGACTAAGAGTGAGTACGTGGAGTGTAACTATTCGGGACACAAAGAGGTTTCCAATGTGGAGGAAAATGTATTGGTTCAGAAGTTGTACCACAAAAGGAGTGTTTTAAATATTTAGGCTCTATAATCCATAACAATGGAGAGCTTAGTGAAGAAATAGTTCACCAGATCGGATCTAGGTGGCTTAAATGGAGAAATGTATCAGGAGTTCTGTATGACAAGAAGATACCATTTAAGGTTAAAGGTAAATTCTATCGTTCCGCAATTAGGCCAACTATACTTTATGGGGCAAAATGTTGGCCTGTCAAACAAATGCATAGTCATAAGCTAATGGTAACGAAGATGAGGATGCTCCAATGGATTTGAAACCTTCTTAAAAGAAATAAGATTCAGAATGTAACGATAAAGGATAGATTGAAGGTAGCTAATATTATTGACAAATTAAGAGAGACAAGACTTAGGTGGTTTAGACATGTTAAGAGGAGACACTCATATGCTCTAGTGAGAAGGTGTGAGAAGGTAGTACTCAACAACTGTAAGAGGAAAAAAGAGAGGCCTAAGAAAACTTCGGAGGAGGTAATCAAGATTGATATAGTAATGTTGGAGCTTACTGAGGACATGATCCGCAATAGAAAACTTTGACATACTATGATTCAAATAAAAAATCCTTCGTAAAGAGATCCTTGTAATTCGTATTGTAGTCAGCCTAAACTTGTAGATAGGTAGTACTTATCTCTTAGAGATTTAACTTGATTTAGTAACTCTTATTATTATTATTATTATTATTAAACTTTTGTTTATGATTATTACTCTTATTCTTGTTATTATACTTAGTATTAGTATTATGACTATTACTACTACTAGTGTTGTTATTATTATTATAACTACAATTATCAATACTAATATTACCAACACTATCGCCAACACCATTACCACTATTACTACTACTACTATTACTATTATACTATTATTATTTTTATTGTTATTATTATTTTTCCTTCCACTAATATTTACGTTATTATTTTATTAGTATTATTACTATTTTCTCTCTCTATTTCTCTTGCTCTCTCTTTCCATCTCTCTCTCTCTCTCTCTCTTGCTTTCTCTCTTTTCATGTATGTCTATTGGAAATAACATTTATACTAATTAATGGTAAAACTATGTACTACTGGACCTCCCCAGACCCCACGTATAAGTGAAATTTATACTGAGTGTTGTTGTTGTTGTTATTTGTTGCCTTTGCCTAATAATAAGAATTTGTCTTCTCATAAATCGCCCAACGAAAAAAAAGTGAGAGAAAGTTCAAAGAAAGAGACAGATTGAATAACAAGCTTATTAAAAATCGCTTTCGCATCACTGAGCCATTGATAAAGGGCAAAATTCAGAAACTTTGTCTTTGTATTAGAATAATATTATGATCATGATTGAATATTTGTGAGTTTTATGAATTTCTAAGTCCATTTATGTTTATGAAAATTATGCTAACATGTAGTATCAGAGCATGGTTATAATAAATTTATATATAACTCTCATTTAATGTAGATTTCTCGTGATTAAGAGAACTTTATAAATCTTAATATGAAATTTTAGAAAACCCTAATTTTCATTTTTTCATGGATTTTATGTTTTGAAGGAGTAATTCATATGCGTATGAAATTAAAGAAAATAATTGAAAATTTGTTTTGATTAAAGTCCCAATGCAGGTGACGTGGCCATCGCCAAGAGTTGGACATTCAACCAATGTCCTAACGTTAGGCATTCAACTAGTGTCAGGTGCTAGGAAATTCTAGCGCTGCTAATTCCAAATATTATGTTTTAAATTTCAGTTACTCATAATTTGATGCTAGTTAATTATATTTTTATGGGTAAAATAAAACTCATTGCTAAAGAATATTTTTTTTTAAATTGGCCAAACGTGGTTTGTTTATTTTTTATAGTTACCGAGAATGAATGTAGGTAGTGCATATATACAATTAGTTTTGTTTAGATATCTAAAGATAATAGATATTTCTAGTTAGTGTATGTGTGATTACCAAATTATGTACATATTAACATCATTATGTGTTGCATGGTATATTAATGGATTGCCTAAAGGTAAACATTAGTATACAATTTATGAAAATCATTATATGTTATATTGTATTATGTGCTAATGGATTGCCACAGGTGAACATTAATATGAAATTTATGATGTTTTTATGAATTTGTGTAGTATATTGTTGTAGTCAAAGCATTAATGTTAATTTTTAATTTCTTGCAACAACTATTGCCATGCATCTAAATCTCCCATCTATTATGATGTTTAATAGATTGAACTTCTCTAAATGGAGTGAACAATTTCAGTTCTATCATGGAGTTTTGGACTTGGATTTGGCACTCAAAATTTGAGAAACCAAATGCTTCTAAATGGTTTGAGCACTAACGAGGAGAAAATCTATTTTAACAACTGGGAAATATCAAACAGGTTGATTTTGATGTATTTGAAGATGACAATTGTTGGCAATATTAAGTCTGCTCTTCCCAAAACTGAAATTGTTAAAGAATTACTTAAGTTTGTGGAAGAGCGCTCTCAGACTATTGACAATTCTCTTGTTAGGAGTCTTATGGGTGCATTGCCCATTATAAAGTTTGATGGATCACATATTATACAATAACACATTATTGAAATGACAAATATTGTAGCAAAACATAAGTCTTTGAGAATGGAAGTGGATGAAAGCTTCCTTGTGCAGTTCATCTTGAACTCATTATCATTTGAGTATGGTCCTTTCCAAATGAACTATAATACCATGAAGGACAAATGGAATGTCTAAGAGTTGCACAGTATGTTGGTTTAGGAAGAGACTAGACTCAAGAATCAAGGAAGTTACTCCATTAATTATGTTAAAAATCAAGGTGCCGGTAAGAAAGGTGGAAAGAAACATTAGAAGAAAGTGAAGGGACTCTTGAAAGTTAACGGGGAATCGTCTTAGATCCACAAGAAGGAACATGATGAAAGCAGATGTCATTTCTGTAAGAAGGTTGGGTATTTCCAAAAGGAACTATCCATAAGGCATGGTTTGAGAAGAAAGGTAAGTATAGTGCTTATGTATATTTTGAAACAAACCTTGCAGAATTTTCTTTTAATTCTTGGTGAATTGATTCTGATTATACTACCCATGTTTTTAATACTTTACAGAGAATCCTTATAATTGAAACTATAAGATCAAATGAAAGGATTAACTATATAAGCAATGAAATGAGAGTTATAATGGAAACTGTCAAGAAGGTTTATCGTTTAATCCTAGACATTAGATATCATTTGGACTTATGTGAAACTTTTTATGTACATAGTATACCTAAGAATTTAGTTTTTTGTCCAAACTTCATAGATCCAGATATTCTTTTAAATTTGGTAGTGGTAGTTTTAGTTTGTATAGACATAACCACATGATTGATAGCGGTGTATTATGTGATGGTTTATATATATTAAATATAGATATTTTTTATGCTAAAACTTTATTGACTTAGAATCCTAATATTGGTATTAAACATAGTTTAATGATAGATATGCTTACTTGGGGCATAAGCGTTTGGGACACATTTCCAAATAATAATTCCTGAATTGAATTTTATTAATCTTAATATTTGTGTGGATTGAATTAAAAACAGACAAAACACACATTAAAGAAAGGACTCATAATAAGCACTCAGCTTCTTGAAATAATTCACACTAATGTGTGTGGACCATTTGTTGTGCCTACTTTTAATAAAGAAAAATATTTTTATCATCTTTATAGATTGTTATTCACGAATATGTTTGTTTGCTAAATGATAAATCTCATGTTGTAAACACCTTGGAGTTTATTGAAGGTTTATATTAATGAGGTTGAAAGGCAATTAGATAGGCTTGATAGAGGTTGTAAATATTATGGTAAGTATGATGAAAGCGGTCAAAATCCTAATCCTTTTGCTTAATTCCATGAAAGATATAATATTTGTCCGTAATACAAAATGTCAGGCACACTACAATAAAATGATGTGGCATAAAGGTGTAATAAAACTTTGTTAGAAATGGTTCGGACTATGATGTGTAATTCATCTTTACCCACTTTTTTGTGGAGAGTGGGGCCCTGTTCGAAAATAAATTTCCGGGAACTGGTAAGGCTCTCAGCCGTCTAGCTCGAGATACATGGTTTGAGCCTGAGCCTGAGCCTGATTAAGCTAAGATTCAGCCTAATTATATTTAATCGAGTTTCAATTTAATTAAGCTCGAGTTTAACCTGAACCTAAAATTATGTCGTTTTAAATTTTAAATTAAAAAATTAATTAAGTCAAACTTGAGCCTAAACATAAAATTTTCGGACCAAACCCAATCTCCAGTCCGCCCAATGCCAATCCTACACTCACGCAACCAGCAATTTGCAGATACACCATTTTCCCATCTGTGTTCTTAAATTAATGACTACATACATATAAATCTTAACCCAGAGCTTTACAAGCACCATTCACAACATACTATCATTCCTAGCAGGAAGGCGACGGAAGAAATTGATTGGTGCAGGTGGTGTTCGGTGCCGGAATCTGGGATGTCTCATGAAGTAAAACACACCCATAAGAGCAAGAACCCGGAAAGGGGTTGCATACAACACCAAAGCAGCCACTAAACAAAACGTCAGGAACATAATCGTAGCTCGAGGATCACGCCAATTCAGGAGTGCCTGAAATCGCTCTCCTTGTGTAGCCACATCTCCTACCACTGTCTGAATCCTCCCAGCAACACTCCTTAACCTATCATACCTCATCCTGACAATTTCCGACCTTCTTGTCGTCGGGAATGTGTCGAATTCCTCGTCAAGTTCGTCAGGCTGAACTGCGTCTGCGTAGGAAATTGTCGTGTTTATGTGAGGAGGATATCTCGGTCTGAAACGATAGTTCCATAACCCTATCAGGAACATGTACAAGAAAGCTGTTGGTAAGATGAGTTCTGGGTAACAAACGAGCATCACGAAGAGGAGATGAACTAGCAGTGTCGTGACAGGATTTTTCCACATGCATACTTCACCAAACCATCTTCCAACAGCGAAAAATCCTGAGAAAAGTGTCATCAACCTGAAGAAATTTCCTTTGCTACGCCTCATGCTCCAGAGATGAGAGTGTGCATCGGACATGAACTCGACGACTTCTTTCCTGAGAGGAGGCTCCGCCCTGCCAAGCTTAGCAGCGACGATGTTCACTGCTTGGTTCCTTAATTGATCCTGTTGTATCACACTCAATGGTCTTACGTAGTGCATCTTTGGCAAAAGGGGTTTCGAGTATAGATACACCATGTCTGCGAATGAATTGTATGAGAATCGGATTGCCAGATGAAGCTCACCCATCTTCTTCAAACCTGAGGGATGAAGATCTAGCAAAGGGAAGGAGTGTGTGTAAACTCGACCTGTTTCAAGAGTAGAGAGACGTATCCGAACTTTTCCAACCTTTGAGTATCTGATATTACCTTTTGGAACATCAATCTGGGAGTTATCGAACACACCTACCGTGAGAACTGTTACAGGATCATGAACGTCCCAAGTATACTGCTCGTTATATTTCGGATTCAGGCTGTTGCTTATGGTTCTAGTTCGAACCCATTTTTGGCCGTATTTTGCTACACAGTATGTGTCTGATGTACGCTTTCCATCTCTTGACTTCAATGGATGGAGACCATCTGCATTTAGAATTCCAAGCTCCAGGATACCAACTGATGGCTTCCATAGCTGCTTAGCTGCTGGTTGAAGATCACTGCTATAGTGTGTTGGAGCATCAAGCACATGGTACCCTCCATCAAGTATGACTCCTAGATGAAGCCTACTAGAGAACTTATGTTTCTTGGCATGTTTCTCATCTATGGCAGCTGAGATAGACTTTTCGAGGTTAAACCACCGGGTCGGAACTTTCCGATGATCATCGGCATGCCTCGGAACCGTGTTCAGTGGTACAACAACCTTGCCAATACTTACATTATTGTTATGACCAATCCTATCTTCAACCGAAAAGATTAGATGTTCTTCAAATGGCTCAGCAGAAACAAACATCAACTCTTCATTCCAGAAGGCATTCATCGTCCGACTCCGAACCATCCTTGTCTTCAGAACCTGGTTACCAATGTTGGAAATAATTCAAAATTTTAGAGTTGTTTAAATTTCTTTAGAATAGGTCTTAGATTATCTTAAGAATTAGTTTAATTTATTTCACATGTTTAGCAAGGTTATTTAGTTATCCAAGTCTTTAGGAAGTTAGTAAGTTGTGGAGTCATGGTATTAGATAGTGGGTCAATTAGTGTAAGTAGTTGGGTCAATTAGTGGCCATTATTTCCTATTTTTTCTTCTTTAGAATTATATAAATCATTGTATTGTGTTTTGTTTTTTAAGGTGAAGAAAATCCGAACTATTTGTGTTTCACGCAATATTTTTCTTTCTCTTTTCTTCCTCAAAAATCTACAACCAATCTGCACCTTAACGTGAACATCTGGGAACCTGTTCTTGTCAGATAGAACTAGGTCTTGTGCTTCAATGACATTAACTCGGACATACCAGAGTCTAGGAGAGTGATAGACTTTTGATCGAAAATGAGAAGAGACAGTGGAACTATCAGGAGTAATGGTGTCTGAAATCCAGGAATTTGGGAATGCTTCATCAACCTGTGTTCCATACCAGATAGCAACCATCAGTTCCCCTTTTTTCTTCTCCCCTTTCTTAGATTCAAGCAGATACCATTCAGGAGCCAATGGACTATCTGGTGGAACTCGAGTGGGTATCTCATTCATGTCAAACCTCAAAATACCAACAAAATCATCCTTATCCATGTCCTTATCCATTACCACAACTTCGAGCAGAGATGATTGAACCCTGTCTCTTGCAAATGCAAACACCTCATTCCACTCAGGATTACTGTTCTTCTCAAAGTGTTTTGTAGTATCTTTGTAGTTACCAACTTTTACTTCCACATATGGATCAAGACTTCCGGTCACATCCTTGTTTGGAAGATGACGAGCTCTCACCACTCGCACAAAAAGGTAACTCATCTGTTCAACTAGATCATAACTGCTGATTGGTCGATTTCCACGTACAATTCGACCTCCAACAACTTGTCCTGCTCCAAGAAAAGGGTTCGTCTCTTTAAGCGCATAATCAGCTTGTTGTGATGAAGGACCTGAGTACATGCGAACAATTCGGGATCCTGGAGGTTCAGCACTCATCTCATTAGATCCAAAGTTCATAGAGTACGATTTACTTGATCTTGAGGGGTGCTGAAATATGCGTCTTGACTCGTCTCTGTCACTGGTGAATGGATTTGAGACTGAAGAATCTGAAATCTGCAGCTCCGTTGCTTGTGACTTAGTTGAACGTGAATCAGAAAACAGAGAGAATCCCATTTCAGGTAGAGGGTTTGATAATCTTATGGAAGGATCATCAGTAACAAAAACTTTCAAACCAAGTTCCCCTTTGATACGAGAAAAAATCCCTCGTTTTTCCAAAGGGTAATGCAACACGATAGCATCAGAACAAGGAACAAAGGATTTGCCTGTGAGACGAACCTTTCCGAGAAAAGTTCTTGAGTTGTTCTGTTTATTATGGCTGTAAACGTATGCATTAAGTGTAAGGTTTGGAAGTGTTTTTGGATCTGAAAGGTTGAAACAGAATCTTTCATTCCAAACAGGATTCAGATCTTTTTCCTTTGTAGTAGTCCGAAACTTCTGATGATCAAAATGAAGCTCTACAAAAGCACTAGATGAGCCCTGCCCATCTTTGGCCATAAGGTCATGAGCACTCACAACCTCCACTCCTACCTTTACATTACTCATGTTTTTATGGTCCTTCAACACCTTGACAAGAATTTGCAGGAAGCAAGTGCTACCTGAGAATGGAGGAATTAACAGTAAATTCCTTACCAGAAAAATCATTATATTTTGAGATGATCTCTGTTAATCAATGATCTACAAGATCCTGTAATATTTTCCTACCCACCAAACAGAACTTCAAGGAAAGCCATAACTAAACCAGACATTGACAAAACGTGAAGTTACTAAGGAAAAGGAAGCATTTTTTTTTTAATATCAGAACTCTTTATCAAGACATACTTTTTCTTGAATTTTCCTGAACGTTCAAATGAACTCAACCAAAACAAACAATGAAAAGCTCATATAAACGAAAGAATGAAATGAAAAATAGAAAGAAAAAACTGAAAGTTACCTTCTTCCCGCGTTTGGAAAGCTGATTATACGGAGAGACTTATGTATACACCAGAAGCCGAGAAGAGACAGAGAAACAGGACAGAGCTTATGTCAGGATTGTTAACTGTGTGTTTCTAGGATTGTTATAGAGAGAAAGAAGGAAGAAGAAGATGGAAGACATAAAAACGAGTACTGGATCATCTCTAATATCGGTTAGTTTCAAGTTTCAACGCGTTGAAGACATGAAAACTATGAAAGCACGAGGTACTCTGGTTTGAGGTTCCACGAAACTAGTGTTTCTGTGTGTGGCCTTCGCGTTTAATACTTGTGTGTGAAAGAACTAAGAGTTTGAAATTTTGGCATATTTGGTTGTTAATTAAATGTATTATCCTTTTTCATAGATTGTGTTTTGTTATGATTTTATACTTAAATTATGGTGTGAGACTTTGAGAGGAGGTGAGCAAATTCCAAATTTTAATTTCTTTTATATTTGATCTTTAAACTTGTCAATTTCATGTTCGTAAATAGATTAATGTTTTCAAAGCGAAGTGAAACTGGTAAGACAAGAAATTTAAGATTTAAACCGGTAAGAAAAGAAGTTTAAAGTTTAAAAGATTCAACGGATATTAGATTGTCATAAATCGGTAAAAAATTGAATAAAATTAAAGAATTCAAAAAATGATTGAATAAGAATATCCTTACTTATCAAAAATTTAAAATTTAATTAAAAAAGAGACAACTAAGTGAAAATTAATCAATTTATTTTGGTTTATAAAAAGTAAAAATTGATTAGTTTACGAAAATAAATTGATTAATTTTTAATAACAAAGATTATTAAACTAAATCGAACCGAAAAGTTGAAAATTAAACCAAAAAATTGACCAGTTAAAACTTAAAAGTCTTGTCTATTTCTTATAAGTGCTATTATAGAACTTAAAAACAAATATTTAATTATAGAATCTAATTATCACTATTTAAGTATTATTTAATTTAAATATTAAGATTATATTCATAGTTAAAGATTAACCTAAACAAATACTATTCTAATAGACTTACTATATATCTTAAGAATATATAAATAAAATCAAAATCTTAAAAATTAATAAATACATTAAAATCTCAAATTATTGAGTTAACTTATTTTAAAGATGAAGTATATCATAAGAAATTGGAATGTAAGACTTAAAATACTCTTGAAGCAAAACCAACCTATCACTTTTAATTGAAGTTTTGATGGTTGAAATGTATATAAAATTGACAAGCAACCAAATGTGCCATTATCTTGGAAGGGAAATATCAAAGTTCTTGGTGAAACGTCAGCGTATCTTGGTCTTTGATTAACAATATTTAATTGATCTTTCTTTATATATTATGTAGGCATGACATTAGGGTATGGGCTCGGTCTGATCCAGTTTGACCTGACTCAATCCAAAATTAATAGATGTGTTTTGAATTGATTAAATTTCGAATTGGACTCAGGATTTATAAAAACTATCTTAGTTCAAAGAAATTATTAGGGAGCTTTCCTTTGCCAACTTATTAATTTTTTTTATAAATAAATAGGAATTTCAACTAAGTATGTGTGTATTGTAACCTTAAACCCGATAAATTAAAAAATGAATTGGGTCAGGTGGTTCGACTGTAAAAATTTTAAATTGGTCAATTTTTTAATTCGGCTTAATTTAATAACCTTTGTTATTAAATACATATTAGTTTACTAATTAACGAGCAATCTTTATAAACTAACCGATTTTATTAACCAGGATAAACTATTTGATTTTCATTTAACAGTCTCTTTTTTTTATAAATTAAACTTTAACTTTTTTAATGGACAAGGATAATTTCCTTCTTCAATATTATTTCAAAATTGTTATTTTTGTTTAATTTTTATTGTATAATAACGATTAAACTCTAAAACTTAAATCTCCTATTTTATCGATTTAATTTCTAATCCGATTTTTAAAACATTGCATAAACCCATTAAACAAACACGTAATCTATGGGTTAAATCACATCCAACAAACTATCGAACTCTACGGGTTAGACTTAGTATGAAGATACTCTAAATTTGGAAAACAAAAAAAGGGATTAAAATGTTAAATTCAAATTAAGCACCCTAATAAATTTCTCAATTAGGTTAAAAATGGACTTTGAGAAGAGACACACAAGGAGAGTGTTTTTAAACATAAGGTTGCTAAAGGCTTTCCAATAGCAACCCTTAATTCTAACCCACAAAACTCTCTCCTTCTTCTCTCTTACTCTTCCATTAATGCAATAACAAAAGAGATTTGCATCTCTTTGTTTCAGATTTTTCTTTTTTGTTCTTTCTTTGTTGGTTCGTAGTAGCAAGTTAAGTTCTTTCATCATAGGACAACATGGTACGTTATGGTAACTGGTAATCACGTGTTTTGAATAAATTCTTGTTTAGGAGCAATTCATTCTTTTCGAACACAATCATGTTAGAAAAAGCTCAATATTAACAAAAATTATTATTTTGTATATGTTATTATAATTCGTAATCAGGTGTTTTGAATAAATTCTTTTTCAAGAGGGATTCATCATTTTCCAACACAATCATGTTAGAAAAAGCGCAATTTTAACAGAAGTTTTGTATGTATGTTGTGGCAGGCAAACTCAGCATCTGGTATGGCGGTGCATGACCAGTGCAAGCTCAAGTTTCAAGAACTAAAAGCAAAAAGGAACCATCGGTTCATTGTGTTCAAGATAGATGAGAAGATCCAACAGGTGACAGTAGAAAAAGTTGGGAATCCCGATGAGACATACGACGATTTCACCAACTCTCTTCCACCCAATGAGTGTCGTTATGCTGTGTTTGATTTTGATTTTACAACGAACGAGAACTGCCAGAAAAGCAAGATCTTCTTTATTGCTTGGTGAGCATGTTTTTCCTCCGTTTTCGAGCCATTTTTAGGTCTCGTTGGCTGCATTTTTAGCCTACTTTCAAACCCTAGTCCGCTTGTTGACAGGATTTACAATTCAGAAAAAAAAATGCTCAGTTCACATATATTGATGCATCTGTTGCTGAGTTGATGGATTCCCAGATCATGATTCAATCAAAGATTCAATCTTTGCATTTAAGGTCATATTTTGTTTCACAAAGCTTCTCTAAATGGAGTGTTTTGAAAATCATACATTCAGGGTCTCAGGATTTTGTACAATGTATCAATTTAACTATCAATATCATGATATACGAATTCGTCCCCTCTCGAATTTCCAGTTCATGATTCAATCAAATATTCAATATTTGCATCTAAAAATCATATCTTTATTTTGTATCAAGGATTATTCCTTGGAACTATTTCTTACTGCACATAAACATATATACACTCTTTGTCAACTCTAACTTGCAGGTCACCCGACGCTTCAAGGGTAAGGAGTAAGATGCTTTATGCGAGCTCCAAGGACAGATTCAAGAGGGAATTGGAAGGAATCCAAGTTGAGTTACAAGCAACCGATCCTAGTGAGATGAGCTTGGACATTGTCAAAGGGAGAGCTTTCTGATCAATTAAATCGATCAACAAAAGATCATCATTCATAAAAACACTTTATTGTTTTGGCCTTTCTTTTTTTTTTCCTGAGTGTCATTGAACTGGCTTGGGTCAATCTGAGTGTGAATTACTTCTTTTAATGGGACTGTAACTGTTACAATTGAATCATGTCTTTATTATCAAATTTCTTCTTCTTTGTACCAGAAGACAAAAATGAAATTAGGATCTGTATAACTTTGTGTATCTTCCATTCAATATATATTGTGGAAAGCTTTTCTTGCGATGATTAAGAATCTTTTTTGGGTTTCGATCGCAACTGTAATATTATGACTGTAATTACGAACCTTCATTCTAAAAGGATAAGTTACAAATCGTACAAAGATCCTACTTATGAAGCAACTCATCTCAATCCCATTTTCCTTGAATGGTTAGTCTTTGTCCTGCCACCTTTTACTCCTCCACAAGTCGACTTGCTCTATTATATGCTCATTTCTCTCTCGAAGAGCCTGAAGTGTAGGGTTGTCGAAAGGAGGGGGCATACTACATGGAGGTGTATCCCTTGGAGATTTCACCATTGAATCTAACAAGAAATCTTTCCATAATCCAGTTTGAGGGCACACCAATGGCTCTGCACAGAGCTCCACTGCTCCTTCTGGTATTCTTGGTTTGAATTTCAAGAGTTTTGCATACTCGTTTAAGGAATGAAACATGTAATCATACACGTATTCCATTTTCAAACTTTCTCTAATGAACTCACTTCCTGCCTTGCCAATGGCCTGAGCCTGTAATCATGTCAAATCGGGTGATAAATACGATTTTTGGTTGTAAGACTGACTCAATAGTAACATTAATTCGGATTTGGCCAGATAGTAGTCCTACAAGTACCTTATCAGGATGAGTGTTTCCCCATTCCACAGCAAACTCAATGCTTCTGCATAGCTTTTCAGTCTTAAGAGGCCAATAGTGCTTCATTGGCTCCAGGCTTCTGCTGAAGAAATCGTAGAACGATGGCTTGACGATGAGGGTCATGGAATCACATGCTAATATGTACTTTTCACTCACTGACCACGCCCATCCTTCGATATAAATTTTGTATCTTTAAGAAGATCAGATACTAAATTAAACAACACAACATGTAATTTAAGAAATCTGAAGTAACCCTAATTTAATGAACAAACCTGTGGGTGCATTGGTCTTCTAGCTTTGAATGCTTAAACCCTTGCTTTTTCTCTTTTCTCCAGTCCTGAAAATGGAAACAGTAACAAGTCCATGGCTGTCTTCTTCATCCAAATTCACTAACTCATACAGCTAGTGCTCGATCTCTAGGTTTCTGGTGAAATTCATAAGACAAAAATATGGGAAAAGAAACGTACTTGTACGTAGAGACGAGCATTCCAGTCATGGATGTCTGAGACATTGCATGTCATGAGGTCACTCCTGTAGAAACCTACTCCTGGATTTCCTTTCCAGTAGGCATAGGGCAACCTATCCTGCCATTTAGTTCGGATGTTGCCTTCTGATATGAGATCTAACGTAGTTGTCCATGGTTTTACATTGGTCTCAGCCCTGAACAACCCAAACAAATATCAAAATAACAATCAATAGATTGGATTCCACAAGCTTAAAATACTCGTCAGGAAGGTTTAGGAGGAACTGCTTATGATTGCATTAGAGATGACAAAAAAGATCGGCCAGTCCAAACCCAACTCAAAATTAATGATCAATATAGTTTTATCAGGCTCATTTTTTATGTATTCGGATCTTTTGGGTTGAGGCTGATGATTATTTTTAAACTTGATCAATAAAGAAAAATTGGATAATTGAATCATTTGATAGGTTATGAGTTTTAAGTATTCACATTAAATTAATATCCTTTTAGGGTTTAAGGACTTAGGTTAATGTTTAAGAATTTTTTTCAAGCTTGATCAATAATGAGAAATTGGATTGGAATAATTTGAAATTAACGAATTAAATTATATTTTACGGGATATAAGTTTAAGTAATTAGATTAAATTATGGTAGATTTAAGGTTTTTTATTTTTAAACTTAGACTTGAATTTGTTATCAAATCTTTATTATATTTTCCGTAATTGATCCTACATAATTTGAAATTTAGAACTTTGATTAAGAGTGAAGTTAAAGAATAGAGTTGTGGAGGCGATATTTACTTACCATCCCCAGAAAGTCCAGTCAGGGAAGACGATGACTAACGAGTCACTGTTTCCACTATACTGAAACAAAGCTGGTGGGGCAGAGGCATTACTTGCTTGGTGCGCATTTCTCACGATCATAGGCTGATCTCCGCAACGAAACATCAGCTCCAGGTCAGGTAATTTCCCAGGGAAGGATCTGAGAAGCTGAACAAAACCCCACATTGTAAACAAATCTCTTGTCTGAAATGGCCTCCCGTATATCTCCACATAAGCCTTGCCACTTACAATAACGAGCCTGAAGTGTGCGACGCTTTTAGCACTTTCCAGGGTGGACCTGGAAATTCCCTCCTGTTTCCAGGGCTCCAGGTCCTGGTGAATCCATCTGAAGTACTCAGGACATTGTTGGGTTGATATAGTTTCTTTGGCATTGTGAGTGAGAGGATAGTCAGCACTGGTACTGCATTTCGGTGTAGCTTTTTGTTCAGGGCAGTTGAGTGTGAACTGATATGGCTCAACATTGGTTCTGCTGCTAACAACTTTCACTCCGAATGGTAATTTTGCTGTGACAGACTGAAATGTCTGAGATGCTTCAAATTTGGCCTAATATTGCACAGATTCGAACAAATAACACAATATTATGAAGAAAAAAAATGAAGGAAGAGTTATCTCTCGAAGAAAATAAGTTCAATCTGAACCTGAAATCGAAAATATAACTTACATATCAAGCTATTAAATGCAATTAAGTTATATTAAATTGTTATAATTAAGTAATTTATCAATAAAAAATTGTTATATGTTATTCTTAATATTAGAGTTTTAAATTAAAGTTTATGCAATATTATGATTATAATTGTGTTTAAAGGGAGTAACTTAAAAAATCTTGCTTAACATTAGTATATTTTCCTTTTTGGTATATTATTTATTATATATATATATGTGATTGGACAATTTATTAATATAATTTTTATGAGAAAAGTATAAAAGTTAATAGAATTAAATTGCATTTAAGAGAGCATTGAAGAATCATACAAAGTAATTAAATTCAAACTAATCTAAAATCTGACTTTTTAAGAATATTTTTTAACAAAAATTCAAAAGCAACACTTAAACGAAAGATAATGTTAGGATAATCATCCAAAATTCCACAAACTTGTTCAATCTTCCACCTTTAGTTTTCATATTGAATGGATGAAGAAAAATGGAGGACTAAGGCTAATGGGGTGAACTTAAGGTGATGAAAACATTAGGTAAGTCACATTTTGTGTATGTTAAAAAAGAAACTTACAAAGATGGTCCAAATCCTGGAGTAACCAACGAGGACGATGGAGAACAGAACGGCGGCTACCGGAACCCATCGCTTGATCCCTCGTTTGCACCCAGAAGCCAAGATGTTACCGTTGGCGAGTGGTAATTGGGGTCTATGGTGTTTCCCAATATCTTCTCTAATATCCTCCATTGGCGTTTCAAGAGAAGCTCTCAGTTGCTAAGCCAAAATGGTCTAACATATGAAGAACCTTAAAACCCTTCTTCCTTCCTCTTATTAGTGAATTATAACAAGATTTCACAATCACTAAGCATCTTCGTTTTTATGGTAAAGTGATTGGTGGAGAATCTATTCCGTGTCTTTAATTATACATGTAAATCCTTATTTTGTATTACTTTATCACACATTATCTAATAGAATCTTTAAATAAAAAATTGTTAAGTGGTTCACCCTGAAAATAAGAGATATCATTTGGGATGATCTCATTATCAAAACAAGAAAATATTTAAATGTGTTTATATTTAGATAAATAACGTAAACAAGACGAAAACGAGTTTGGAGAACGCAATATGCATGAGCTAATTCTGTTGGAAATGCTAATTAATATGAAGAATTTAATAATCCCATTACAACTTATCAGAAATATAGATTTTATCATTGTTTTAAACTGGTAAGATAAAAGAATTGATATTAGAGCGTTATAAAATTGGCTAAAAATTAAATAAAATTTAAAAATTTAAAATATGATTAAAAAAAATTATCTCTATATAGTATTTCAAGTTTAATTAAAGAAGATTGTTAAATAAAAATAATTGATTTATTTTAGTTTATAAGAACTTACTAATTTACAAAAATTGACTGATTAGTTAATAAACTAATTGATAAAGCAAACACACCACTACAAGAAAATAATGAATTTGTGACGGACAAACACCGACCGAATAGAAACCGTTGTTATTTATCGATGGAATATGTAAAGCCGTCGGTAATTGCATCGAGTAAATTTAAATTTAGTGACGGAACAAAACTGTCGACAAGCAATACAAGGAGAATAGAAATTGGCGATGGAAAAATAACAATGGCTAAATAACCGATGCAAATTGCCGACGGAATTAACATGTTCGTCGATAATATTGACGGAAAAATATAATTTACCGACGGGAACAATACCGTCGGAAAATAAGCACGGGAATTGATGGCGGGTTAATTTAGTTTGATATTACTGATGAAATTTAGCAAACCTATACGACGTCGTCTGCTTGCGGGAGAACGTTATTAAGTTGAAGAAAACAACGTCGTTTGGTTTAGCACCAAACGATGTCGTTTTGATAACGTTATAACCTCCCGAATCAGTCCTCCCCCCTCCCCTCCGGTGTCAGCTCTCCTTCTCTATTCTTCTCCTCCGCTGCTGCGATTTTTGGTCTTCTCCTCCAGTGTGTTGTCGTGAGCTGGTCGTCCGTCGTCGTCGTCGTCGTGGAACGGTGGTGGTGCGTCAGAAGGGGTAAGTCCTCTCTCATCATTTGCTTTTGTTCTCCTTCTCACCCCTACCCGTATGTATGTCGTTGATAACGTGACTTTTTTGGGTTTGTTTGAGTTATTTGTTTGATATGTTTGAGTCTTTTGTGAATGGGTAACAACCTATGTAGCACGGACACGGCAAAATGGAGTTGTGTCTGCGTGTCGGAAAAGTGTCTGTGTCAGACACCCACTGACACACGGTGGATACAGCTCGGACACGTCTGGAGACCGCTCGTACATTGCTTAATAGAATATATGCTCTATAGAATATATGCTCCATATTTTTTGAGAGGGACTTATAAAGTATCAAATATGTATGAACTATCAAGATGTTGGAAGTCTTGAAATACATCAATCAATATATA
>JAOTBA010000009.1:22650800-22662263 GCA_025629845.1 Erythroxylum squamatum
TTTCCTCTCATAATCCATACAAATTTACTCAATTATCAAAGTCCTCAAATCTTTTCTCATCAATTTTCCTTAAGGCACAAAACATCTATAACACAATTCATATACAAAAACACTCATTGAATTTCATTTAATATTTCTAAATTTCCTCATTTCATGTCACTTGACACTTCAAAATTGCATGAAAAGTTTGGGGTCCAACAATATTGATGATTGAGTTAAGGTTATGCGTTATCTTCATATTTTGTTTTAGTTGTTCAATATAATGACACCTGGTAGAAACAAGGAAAAAAGGGAGGCAACTACTGAAGATGTTCCTATAACAACCAACTTAATCCGACCCCATCGTTCAACAACCAACAATTGCATCCTCGAATGAAGATAGTCAGCAACAAACATATTTACATTAATGCTGAAATTACTTATTATATGTTTACTGTGTTTTTCTTATTATGAGTTTTTTATTTTCAGGTTCCAATACTATCATTAGAAAATGAGGTAGAGGTATCACAAAAGGATCTGAGTTGCAGCGAATGAATTTGCAATGATCAGCAAGTTTTCTGTGACCACTGGCCCCACACAATGTCACCCTCTAGATAAGATCCAATCTGTAAAATTGTCCTATGAGGTGGACGTCGCTATGGGGAATGAATTGTCTTGCGTTTAGCATGCCAGGCAGTTGAAGGAAGACAACTTGCTCCAAAATGCTTTGGACAAAGTTTTGGTAATATTTCAATTCATTTGAATATATGTATTGCAATTTTACTTAAAAAAACTAGTAAGTTAACTTATACATGTTCTTTACAGATGAAGCTCAATATTGTTGATATCGACAAGCCTGAGGTTTCAAGTTGTGTTAGTTCACTATTGAAACAAAGGGTGAAGGATCATCGATATAGACTTTACAAATATTACTAGTCTTTCCCTTTCGATGAAGCAGTAAGGAGACATGTTTCAGAACGGGTGACTCAAGAAAATTGAAGTGAAATGTGTGATTATTGGGCCTCTGTGAAGGTTCAGGTTTGTTTTATTTCTCTTCATATTTCCTTCCATTAATTTTGTTTATACATTTCATGACTACTTCTCTTAATTTAGGAAAGTGTGATAAAGCCAAGGTGAACAGAGCAAAAATGAAGACTCCCCATAACACCATCTCCAAATCATTTATCGTCGTCTGACAAGAATTTGTAAGTATAATATTTTCAACTTGTTATTCTATTTCTTAATATAATAAATTCTATTGTCTTCTAATTTTTTAAATTCATATAATAGAGCCAAACTCAACTCTAAGGACAAGAGTGTGATAGAATCACACTGTACAAGCTAACACACTATAAGGGCCTTCACGTCTGAAGAGGCACAAAGTAATTATGTATGTAAAAAAAATTAAAATTACATTTTATTTTTTATGTAATACTAAGCAATAGTTTTTTACTTAACTCGATTTTATACTTTAAATTGCAGGATAAGATGCAGGAGTTGTTGCAAACATCATTGTCTTAGGGGAATCAGCCCAATGTTGATGACATTTGCAACAATGTCCTTAGTACAAGATAGGGGTACATCAAAGGTCTTGGGTATGATCCTAAGCTTGTCGGCGCATCTTCGTCACAACCAGCATATGTCACACTGCTTCAAGAGGAGAACCAGTCACTGAAGACTAAGTTACAATGTACAGAAGAGAAGCTAGATCGTAATGTAAAAGAAGTGAATAAGCTTAAAAAGATTGTCAAACAATTACTTGGCTTAAACTATGTCAGTAGTAATGATGATGAGGAGTCTTAGTTTGTTTATAACTTTTGTTCAAATTCTGTAATTAACCTATAATTTTTTTAAATGCATTCCATTTTTAATGTTTATTTTATTTCAATTTATTATTATTTCAAAAATATGTCACCAACATTAATTATAAAATGTAACTATTTTATATTTCAAACTATCTTAAAAATTGTAATAAATTAAATTAAATTTGTTTTTAACAATTGTAATAAATTTATATTTAAAAATAAATGTTTGTCACTAAATTTTCTACCAAAACAAAATCGTCACAAAATGTTATTACCTACGTTTACAAGAACGTCTCTAAAAACATTTATCTACAATAAACAATTAGTAGCTAAAACTATTCTGCTACAGAAACAAAGTTGTTAGTAAAAATAATTACCTACTACTGCGGTTTCGTAGGTAAATACCTTTATCTACGAAACATATACATCAAAATTCATATGTACGATGTTTTTGGTTCTCGTTGGTTATATGTTTTACTAACGAATATATTGTGTATCCAACCCTTTCTAGGACGATTTAAAAAAACGTTGCGGATATTATTTTACTACCCGAATTCAGTAACTATTAGGGCGATGATTGTTTTTCATCTCAAATTATTATTTCACACAATTTTTAAATATTAGCGACATTTGAATTCGTCGCCAATAGGATTATATGTTGTAGTGTTTATAGGTACTTTGGAGGCAAATGTAGTGCCAACTAAGCATAGGTGTAAGGCATTTGAAATTTAGTGTATTCTTTATAGATTTAGTGCCAACTAAGCATAGATGTAAGAAATTTTAAATTTAGTTTATTCTTTATAGGTACTTTGGAGGCAGATGTAGTGCCAACTAAGCATAGGTGTAAGACATCTTAAATACAGTGATAACAAGGAACAATTTGATATTATATTATACAGTTATTTTTCTATTTTGTATATAATATCCTATGTGGGGAGCTTATAGAAGAAGAGCTTAAGGATAAAGTAAGGAGTATAATCATTCTATTTATAGATCGATGGATCCCGTGGAGAGTCCTTAATTAAAGAGTGTTAAACCAAAAGAGGTTATGTTCAATATTTTGATGATAAAAATATAATTACTACTAATATTCTATTTTCAAAGATTAAAAGAGTATAATCAGATTATTCAAGCATACAAATTAATTGGTTAGATACATATCATAAAGCAAAGTGAATCACCAAGTGACTTTCACACTCAAAAGGAAGGGAATGAAGAAAAATCATGAGTTTCAAGAATATTCAATTCAAGATCCTTTTTCCAAATGAAGTTCAGCTCATACTTTTTTTTTGGTAAATCAGATGTAAGATTAATAAAAGAAAGGTTATGTACAAGGGTAGAGATAGTTTTACAACTCATCTCAAACCTATAAAAAAAGAACCCCTAATCTGGCTAGATGTTCCCTGAGAAAAGCTTCCCATATGGCAACAATACACTTTAAAACCTGACTTGAAAAAGGCTACAAAGAGATCCTAATATATAAAAACTAATGGAACAATCAGCAGTAACACAAGTGCAGCAAGAGTCAAAACATGCAGTCCTTCATTGGAGGTATCTCATGCCTCGAGAAATCTACCAGCTGATACTTACAACCAGCTGGAAAACCTGGGCACATAACCAACCGCTTAGGAATGCTGCGTTCCTTGAATGTACCAACCCATGATGAAGAAGTCCGGCCAGATCTGCTATGTTGTATGCTAAATTTATTGATAAGGTGAGTCCCATTTTGGATCACTAAACCTCATCCTTGTCCTCAGAGCTGCTGCTGCAATCGTCTTGTTGCTAGTGCTGATGTTGATTCCTTTCCATGTGTAAAAATGTGACGGTTGACTAACTTCCCTGGATGAAAGACGAAGAGCTGAAGGTCTGTTGGTCTTTGCATCTCTGAAGTTAATACAGGGTGATCTACTGCTACCATCATTTTCCAAGATTCTATTACCATGATGCTTGTATCACCTTGGCTTCCACTGATCCTGCATTGCTGAGGAGAACAGTAGCTATCTGCTGTCGGATAGCTATCCTCTCTACCTTCTCTAGTTTACAGCTACTCCTACTAACTTGTTGAATGAGTTGATTCCTTGCCATTGATGTATTTCTAACTGCAACTGATGATGGAATTCGAAGATATGATGACTAGTTGTGCTCTCCTTCCGTGGGTTAAGCAGCTGTGACCTGCTTCCCCAATTTCCATTCTTTGACCTGAAACAAAAACCTGCATAGAGAATGTTAGTGACATAAATGACTCTCCTACCTTTGCCTTCCTTCGGTGTTTGCTCTGAGTTGCTCCTGTACTAGGGTGATTACTCTAGCTTTCAAGCCATCCACCTCCAAAGCTTCATCTTTAAAAGTCCTAGCATTCCTTTCTTTCCACAGATAGTAGACGGCAACTGAAAGGATAATTAGAAATACATTGGGATTTAAAGTTCTGAGATTTTAGGGATAGTTTAGCCAATAAGGAATTGTATGGAGGTTGAGTTGTGGAGGAAGGTTGATATGAAAGTAAGAGAGGCAGTAAGTCCAAACTGATTTGGAAAATAGGCATTCAAAGAAAAGATGATCAACTGATTCATTGGCTTTGAGACATAAGGAGCAATGATTGGGAGTATGGAGGTAAGGTAGTCTATCTCGAGTTTGTAATTTGCCACAGAAGGCCAACCAAAGGATGAAAGAATATCTTGGACTGTTCTTTTTGAACCAAACTAGGGTATGCCAAGGGGTAGTTTGTTGGGGGGTCTTAAAAAGGAATAAGCTGAAGAATTAGTATAGACTTGTCGGTTCGCTGAACCAGCTAACCACTCCAAACTATCTTGTTGAGTGCTAATCGATTGATATTGGAGTGGTTCCAGGAAGCCCAATGTATCACCTATTAACTCTTGCCAGCTCCATATGTTATTCTAGATCACCTCTGAAACTGTGGCTATCAGTTTCAGATCAGATCCATTAAAGGCCCTTGCGGTAGAGAAATGTTGGAGTATACCTCTCGAGTGCCAAGGGTCCTACCAAAAGTAAGTAGAAGCTCCATTTCCTATCCTAATTCTGAATTGGTCCCTTAATTTATCCCTTACTAATAAAATTTTCCTCAACCTCCAGGAACTATTGCTGTTAGGTTGGATACTCCAAAAATCCCCCTCCAAAGGATTATAGAGTGTACCCACTTTACCCAGAGAGCTTCAGGGTCATAAAACAAAATCCAGATCCTATTCCCAAGAAGCACAGTATTCCAAGTTGACAAGTGTTTAATCCCAAGGCCTCCTTCCTTTTTAGGTCTACAGATGTCAGACCATTTGACCTTAGCATAAGAATGGGAGGAAACCTGCCTTGACCAAAGGAAGTTCCTTAGTTTGGCCTCTATCTCCTTTAGGATGGAAGAAGGAAGAATAAACATGGAAGACCAATAGGCTTGAAAGGAGGAAAGCACTGAGATGATCAACTGAAGCCTACCAGCATATGAAAGGCTTTTATTAGTCCACTTGTTGATCCTAGCTTCGATTTTTTCCAAAAGGCGACTACAATCCCTTTGGGACAACCGTCTAGTAATGAGCGGGAACCCCAAATACTTAACGGGAAGATTGCCTCTTTTTAGCCCGGACATTAGTTCAATATGGGGAGTCAAGTTATGTGACTCAGGGGATAAGAAGAAATGGCTCTTAGTAGGATTCAGTTCCAAACCAGAAAATTGGGAGAAGGTCCTCAGGCAGTCAAGCATAAAGTTAACAGATTCCAAGTCAGCATGACAAAATAGTATAAGATCATCAGCAAAAAAAAGATGGTTTAGTTTAAGAGATTTACACCTCCAATGATAATGGTAAGAGGGATTACCATCTAAAGCCTTGTTCAGCCATCTAGAGAGGACTTCCATACTTAGTATAAAAAGGAAAGGGGATAACGGGTCTCCTTGTCCTAAACCCGACTTACGTCGAAAGAACTTGGAAGGGGTGCCATTAATAAGGATAGAGTAAGATGGGGACAAAATACATTCTTTTATCCAAGCAATGAATTGCCCAGGAAGCCCGACAGATTCTAAAACAATGGAGAGGAACTCCCAATGAACAGTGTCATAGGCTTTATGAAGGTCTATTTTGAAAGCACAATGCTTGTGACTATTGGAAAGGTGATAATTCCTTAGAATTTCCTGGGCCAACAAAACATTATCGCCTATGCGGCGATTTTTAACAAAGGCACTTTGGTTTTGGCTTACAATGTGGAGAAGAGACTTACGAAGTCTATTTGCTATGATCTTAGCTATGACCTTATAAAGAAAATTGCAACAAGAAATAGGCCTATAATCTTGCACTGTGATTGGATGAGCTTTCTTAGGGATGAGAGAGATAAAAGTAGAGTTTAGCTCCTTAAGAAGTTTCCCATGCTCAAAGAAGTTCTTGAAGCCCCAGTAACTTCCGATCCTATTGTGGCCCAAGATTGCTTTTAAAAAATACCCATTAAAACCGTCAGGGCCTGAGGCCTTGTTCGGATTAAGGAAATGGAAAACCTCACTTATCTCTTGTTCAAAGACTTCAGCTAAAAGAGGGGATGTGATACTTTCAGGTAAAGGAATAGGAAAGAGAGAGGCCACAAACTCTTGAGAAGAAGGAAGAGATTTAGAGCTCCCTATTGAATTTTGGAAATGGTCCAGGAACTGATCTTGAATCTCTTGGAAGCCTACAATTCGAGTTCCATTGGCCAATTGTAAGGAATGAATAAAGTTCCTATTTCTGTGAGCAATGATAGAGTGGTGAAAAAATTTTGTGTTCCTATCCCCTTCTTTAAGCCATTTAATATGAGAAACTTGCTTGAAAAAGGATTCCTGGTCCCTAAGCATTCTAAAGACAGCTTGGATGGCTTTAGTCTCTCTATCTTTAAGAATGGCAGAGTGGGGGTCAAGCTTCAACTGCTCTTGAATACAGTTGAGGTTGGCCTGACTTCTCTCCACACGGATACTAACATCTCCTATTTGACCTGATTTTGAGGGCTCTTTTGATAAGTTTAAGCTTAGAAACCACCTTATACATAAGAGTGCCTCTAATATGACTAGACCAAGCTTCATCAATGATTTGGAGGAAGCTAGGATGGTTGGTGAGAAAGTTTGAGAACCTAAAGGGAGAAGTATGCTTCTGCTGACTGAGTAAGGCCTTAACCACCAAACGAGAGTGATTTGAGATATTCGGATTGAGAGTGACACTATAAGACCTGGGAAACTTTGAGGACCACTCAGAATTGATGAGCGTTCTATCTAATTTTCTTGTTACATAAAGATCTCCACTTTGTTTATTAGACCATGTAAAGGTAGGACCACTAGCATTAAGGTCGTAAACCTCATAGTCTTCTACACACTTCCTAAAGTCTCGCATGCCTTGCAAGGCCATAGAACTCAAGGGTTTTGCCTTATAAGAGTTCAGTATCGCATTAAAGTCTCTAGCTATAAGCCACGGATGAGGCCCTACTGTGGATGAGATATGGTTCAAGGCAGACCAGAGATGTTTCCTATGATTGAGATTATTGGACCCATACACACAAGTAACTAAGAAAGGGGAGGAGCTATGAATGGGAGTAACCTCTAGGTGGATTAGTTGGTCAGTAGAGTGTAACTTAGAGCAAGAGAGGCAATCTTCATTCCAAGCTATTACTATCCTAGCATTAGAGGAATGATCAATGTTGGAGGAGTATTGCCACCTAGGGAACATCAAGGAACAAAAACTGTTCAGGAGTAAGGGGGATCTTATTCGGGATTCAATCATGCACATAAAAGCAGTGGAAAGACTCTTAAGACAAGCCTTGACAGCTAAATGTTTATTTGGGCTATTAAGTCCTCTCACATTCCATAAGACTAAATCCATAAGACAAAAACCATAACAGACTTCTATTTCTGTTTCCTTCTTGTTTTTCCTATTTGTTCTAGTTAAACCCCCTTCTGCCCCGCCCGTAATAACTGAGCTGCTAGGAACCAATTCAAAACTAGGAGAGGGTAGGGAACTACTTACCTGGTGTATGTCAGGTATAGTCACTGTCAGCCCATACTGCCTATTGCTCCATGTGAAATAATTATCCCTAGCTAGAATATCAACTAGGTGAGCTTCTTCAACACATTTCGTTAAATTTAGACAAGGAAATACCATAGATCTAGGGACTTATGCTTTTTCCAACTTCAATATTGAGTTAAAATCCCCTCTAATGATACAAGGAATATTTATAGAGGTTGCTAGGTGCTTGATCTGGTTCCAAAGAAAACTTCTCAGGTAAGAGGTATTAAATGCATACACAAAGGAAGTGCAGATGGAATGATTTGAATTCTTATCTAAAATTTCCAGATTAAGTAATTGCTCAAAAATGAAATTTATACAAACAAAAAGTATGGAGGAATCATAGAGTATAACTATTTTTCCATTTGAATGAAGACTATGGTTAGTAATCTCTTTCCAGATAGTTGGAAAATATTTGAGCAAACTTTCATTCCCCTTTCAAATTATTGTCTCCAAAAAACTAGCAACTTGAACTCTTTTTATGTATAACCAAATCACTAATAAGTAACTTTTTAGTGGGGGTATTAGCACCCCTAACATTCCATAAGAGAATTTTTATTGATTTCGTACCTTTTATAGAGTCCTCTTTTTTTTTGTATTGGACCTCATCCTATTAACAATTTCAAAGTCTTGATCTGCATTCCCAAATTGATTATCAGTAGCAACAACTCTTGGACTTGAATGATCAGCACCATTTATCACTCTTGGAGTCTCTGAAACGTTCTGCTCACACGCCATTTGATCATCTTTAGCAACAACTATTGGACTTGATTTATCGGTGCCAATAATTCCTGTTGGAGCCTCAGTTTCTTTTTGTCACATGTTACCTGAGATCTCCTCTCCTATAAAAACAAATGCCATAATACGATAGTTTAAAAAACCATACTCCCCAATTTCACTTTTTTTGGACATTACTTCTATGTGGGAGTTAAATCCCTCCTTGTTGCTAGTATGATCACTCTCTATATGAAGAGTGATAGCTTCTGGTTTTCCTTTAGAAGCTACTAGCTCATAATCTTGTACACCCCCATTTAGAATTAAATGAATAGATTCATTTTTAGCACAATCTACCACATTAACATCCTCTTGAGGTCTAATCTCTATATTTTTGCTACTGCCTTATAGTTGCATAGTAACAATATTTTTTTGCACTGAACTTTGTTGTACATTACCCATCATCTTTGAAAGTCATTGTTTTGCACTGAACTTTGTTGTACATTACCCATCAACTTTGAAAGTCACTTGTTATGAATACTTTACTTATTAGCCTCCAGATTTCTTGACAATAGGTTGATGTTTCCAAGCATAGGATACCTTTAGCTAGTCTTCCACAGTTTATAATTCTTCATTGAGTCTTATAAAAGGTATAACTTCAGATAATTCAGACATAACAGTGACTATAACACATATTCTTACAAAATTCACTCTTTTCATTTTGGAGGTGGTTTAATCCGTCGATATAGGCTTTCCAATATAACTTGCTAGATCACTCAACCCACTTGTTGTCCAATATTCCAAAGGTACTTTGTGAATATAATCCGTATAGGTATGTTCTCTTTTTTGAGCTCTTCAAGCTTGATACTTGGCCTCCAAAGCTGAAGAAGTAAAGGTTTATTAAGCACACCAACTTGTATGATCTTCTTGGCATTTTCAGGGGTAGCAAATTTGAACAGATAAACATCCTCATTATTGACAAATACATTCAATAATCTACGTTGTTTCCTGTGGTGTTGAGCCCACTACTTCATAATAGTGAATGCAACCCTTTTATCGAGAAAAAAATCCTAACAAGGTAAAGTTCCATCTACTAGCACCTAATTTTAATATCTCTATAAGTGGAGACATAATTCTCTAGTCTATAACCTCATTGGAAAAAAATTTAGGTTCATCTCCAGTTTTGGATCTCTAGCAACCTGAACTTATGTATTTCGAATTCCTTAGCTATCTCTACATTCTACTTAGCATACGGACTAGTAATGTCCATGTAGGTGGAAGGTGTAGCAAACTGGGAAATTTCGGTGTTCTGGGGAAAGAAATCATTATCCATTGGTTAAAAGGAAGACCTAATGGATAATAAGAGTTCTATAGGAACTATAACAAGCTAATGGATGCAGAAGATAGCAAAATAGGCATCAAGAAGGTGTGTAAGCTAAATGGATGCAAAAGAATGTATATAAGCAAAAGGTCTTAAAGTTAAAGTTTAGAAAGGGTCCGTTAGAGAGCAAAGATAACTTAAGCATGCACTTTTATGTAGTGAATGCGGTAGCAAGAAGATCACCAAGGCGAGCTTTGTTTCCCCTTTAACCTAATTCTCACCTTTGTACATTGTAGTAATATTCAAATAGCATCAATTGACAAGCTGTCTTTATATTCAAATTATATTGATAAATGGAGTATTAGTCCGAATTGGTTTTGAAACATTTTGGGGGGATAAGTAGCATAATATGCTACTTTCAACTCTAAGTTCTCTTTTTGAAACATTTGTAATGTCAACTTGTTTCATCCTTTTAATGGGTCAATTCAACTCCACTTTAAAAAACCTTACCTTAATCATTTTAATTCTTTAAGAGTTGTATATGGTTAATCATATATGCTCAATCTACATGTATTTTTATTTATTAAGAGGAAATTAGGTTTTAATTTTATAATCATTACGAAACAAAATTTTGGAAACTTTAAAAGTGAGTTACATAAAAAATTTAGGGTTAATTACATCTAGAGCCCTTACAGATTGGGTAATTATTATTTTAATCCATATAGTTAAAAAAACATCAAATTAGTCCTTATAATTTCTAGAAATTAATATCTGTAAGTATTCCCTCTATCTTCATCTCCTTTTGTAACGCCCACATACCCCTAAGAGGATATACAGATGCCACAAAAATAATAAAAAAACAACCCATAGCATTTCAAAATCTTTATTAAAAGAAAACTCAGGCAAACATATATGACATTTCATTAGATGTTGTTTTATAAACAGAACATATCATAACATTGAACTTATCATATAAATGCTTTTAAATCCAAATCCATCTTGTATTATAGTTATTACAAACCATTTACATCAAAATAAAAGTATGCCTCATACATTGGTTACAACTCAAAAGCAACTCAAATATACATCTTCCAAAAAAAAAAACACATCCTTCATTGGCCACTGCGGTTGTCCCAACCTTAAGTCTTCTTATCAGAACCTACACGGAGGCAAAGCCAATGTGCTAAGCACATGGCTTAGTGGGGAATAACTAAACAAGATATATAATGGTGACTATTTCTAATAGTCATCTAACATTCACATGCACTAAATCAGATCATATCATAAGCAATCTTTAGTTGATCCACATAAAGAGTAAACAAACCATTAAAAGCATCAGAACATAATATAATTTATTAGAAAAAATCATGTAAGTATCAGAAACAGAGCATCATTACTTTAAAACAGAATGTACAAGTCTCAGAACAGGATATATTTGTGTCATAACAGAAAAGAACTTGTATCAAATAAGAATATGTTTTGTATCAGATCAGAACTTATTTTGTTATCAGATCAGAACATATATCAAAACACAAAACATATTAGCCTGCTTGTTGGACCCCGATTCCGGAGCCCAACGTCTTGAGACATGAGCCTTGCTGAAAACCCTAAAGGTGTCATTTGCTGT
>JAOTBA010000009.1:22678339-22699319 GCA_025629845.1 Erythroxylum squamatum
CCATATTGGTTAAATACAAAACTGATATGAAATTTATAAGGGCTTTGGGCTCTCTACCCTCATAAGCTAGCTTTTGGGGTGTGTGACTCTCCTAAAGTCCTTATCACATTTCTAATGATGGTTACATTGATCTAAACCAAAATAAAGAGGAAGGGAAAGGTACCTCTTGGGTGTGATTGTTACCCCATTCCACGGCAAAATGAAGAGAAGTGCATTTGCTATTGTCTCTTATGGGCCAATAATGCTGCAAAGGTACCATTCCCCTGCTAAAGAAATCATAATAGCGAGGAGTAACATATAAAGTCACAGCATCACATGCTAAGATATATTTCTCGCTCACTGACCAAGCCCATCCTTCTATATATATCTTATATCTGCATCCAAAAATATACAAAACTCAAACTTCAAAACATATGTACTATCTCTTGATAAACAACTTGTCCTTACCTGTGGTTACATTGATCTTCTAAATTTGATTGTTTATATCCTTGTTTGGATTCTTGTTTCCAGTCCTGAAATGCAAATTTCATACATCCCCCATAGTAAACCTGATTTTTGGTCTTAACTAAGGTTTTAAATTACGGTTCGCAACCAAAATTGTTATCGGAATGTTGTAGTTGCGATCCAAACTATTATCGAACCTGAGTATAGAGACGAGTGTTCCAATCATGAGTTTCGGAGACATTGCACTTGACAAGGTCTTGCCTAGTTGGAGCCACATAGGGGTTCCCTCTCCAGTAAGCATAGGGAACCCTATCCTTCCATTTGGTTCTTTTGTTCCCTTCGTTTATGTCCTTCAGAACATCTTTCCAGGGCTTTAAATTCGTCTCAGCCCTGCAACTTACATATGAAATCATATCTTTTAGGAGATCAATTGATATTGAAACTAATTAGAGGGAGTAGTTCAACTTAGCCTAATCAGAAGTAAATCATTACCAACCCCAAAAAGACCAGTCAGGGAACACTATGTCCAAGTTCCGGGGATTGGAACAGTATCGAAACAACGGCGGTCGACTGGCATTCGGCCCCCGAAAATGCTTTTTCTGAATTACCGGCGTATCACTACAGTCAAACATGAGCTCCAAATCAGGCAATCTTCCAGGGTACCATCTCATAAGCTGCAAAATGCCCCATAAACTGAAGACATCTCTAGTTTGAAAGGACTGCCTGTACTTCTCCACATAGGCTTTACCATCAACAATCACCAGCCTGAAATGTGCGGTCCTTCGAGCACTTTCTACCATGTCCCTTGTGATTCCTGTCTCTTTCCAGTGTCGTAGATCTTCGTGGATCCACCGAAAGTACGATGGGCATGTAACGTTTAAAACGCTGTCAGGTTTTTGCAGGTTCTGTGTTCTTGGATAGTTCGTTGGACAGGTTTGTGTCACATTTCCTGTGGCACATTGAAGTTGGAATTCTTGTTTCTTTGGCACTTCAATGTTCGTTCTCGGGACTGAAATCTGCTTTATTACGCCTCTAAACGCAGCCTTAAACACATACAAGCAACATTAAGTTCATAAGCATCACGTGAAAACCTGACGAACCAAAAAAGGTAAAACCTACAGTAGGTCTTGTGAAGCTTACAGGATTGAAGCAGCCAACGAAGACCAAGGCTCCAAGGAAAACGAACAAAAAGTAGGAAACCAGTAAAGTAGTTTTTCCTACAGGTAGCGTTAAAAAATTCCAGAAGTTGCAGACATATTTCTGCTGATTGTTCTTATTCATGATTTGCGGTCCTTTTCAGCCTGGAAAGCTCTAGCTAGCTAGTTCTCATTCAAGGAAACATGTTTTAGCCTACATTTGCTTGGAATTTCTTGAGCGTGCCATGTGGTATAACTTGGTAACAGTAGATTCTTATGAAGATCGGTAGGAAAAAAGAAAAAAGAAAAAAGATGTCGGAGAAGGGACTTATACGGTTAATTGATTCAGGAGTCTTTAAGTAGTCTATTTACGAAAGGTCCTCCAGCATCAGGCAATTCCTTCTTTCTCAAGGATGATTCCAGTTTCAAGCCCGTGGTTTTCTCTCTAACGCCACAACAATTGACATGATGCAAAGAAGTGGATCATCAAATTTTCTTCTTTTAATATTTCTAATGCAACATCAACAACCAATGAAAGTATTGTTGATATGGGAGATCCAGAGAAACCCCGTAATACACAATTGTACTCCTATTTTTTTCTATTCTTCTTGTAATATTTATAAAAACCTGGATTGTGTTAGAAGTAGAGATTTGGTTAATTACAACAAGTATTTGTAGAAATGTATCTTTCTCTATATTTATCCTGTATTGTATAGACTACTGTATAGGGTGTTGTATAGCTCGTAACTTCTACTGTATAGGTTTTATTTCTGTTTAGTTGGGTTGCATTTTATATAGCGGCAGTCACCATTTTATTATTATGTACAGTGGTCGTATATATACAGGGACGGAGTCAGAAATTTATGATAGGAAGGTCCAAATATTTAATTTTTTAAAATTTTGGGGGGCCTAATACACCACTAGCTCCAATAACTTCATCCTCATATATGTATATATATATAATATTAAATTTTTTTAAATTTTGGGGGGCCAATGTACCACTGGACCCCATGTAGCTACGTCCCTGTATATATACCATCTTCGTTTATGAATAATATTACCCATTCAATTATTTCATAATTGTCTATAAATTGAAATCCCTAGGTTTTGCGATTTCTTCATGGTATCAGAGCGATTAGGTCGATTCTCGTTCCTCCGCAGCTGAATAATGGTAGAAGGCATAAGTGGTTCAAGATCGACGTTTGGAAGTGTGAATGGTGACGAGAATCCGATGTTTATGTAGGATTCGGATCATCTTGGGATGATTCTCGTCACGACTCCGTTAAGCGGCAACAACTACTTGTCTTGGAGTCGTTCGATGCGAATCACTTTAGGTGCAAAGCTGAAGCTTGATTTCATCAACGGCAAGTGTGAAAGACCGGCAGAAAGCTCACCAAACTATGATCGGTGGTGTTCGATCGACTTTATGGTCACATCGTGGATTCTTAACGCTATCTCCAAAGACATCATGGAGTCTTTTTTGTACATGAGTTCGGGTAGGGATCTTTGGAAAGAATTAGAGTGGCGGTACGGAGAGTGTAATGGCCCGTTGTTGTATCAAATCAAGAGAAAAATCAGTTCAATTTCTCAAGGCGAACTGTCTATTTCCAGGTATTTCACTAAACTCAAACGTTTGTGGGATGAATTGAATAGTTTGGCTCCCATCCCACAGTGTTTATGCGCATCCCTAAAGCAGATAGTTGATTTGGGGGATAATGATCGATTAGTACAATTTCTTATGGGATTGAATTAAGAGTATGATGCTATTCGGAGTCAAATACTTGTGATGGAACCTTTGCCTCGTGTAGATAGGGCTTATGCGATGGTGGTTAAGGTTGAAAAACAACGGGAGGTTAACGTTACTTTTACTGAGAATACAACTTGTGCTATGATGGTGCATAATTAATTCTAGCAACAATAATGCAAAAGGGACTGGTAGAGGTATTTCTAAGAAACAGTTGAACAAGGAGGATATGTTCTGTGATTTTTGCAAGATGAAATGCAATACAAGAGATACCTGTTTCAAGATCCATGGGTATCCAGATTGGTATAAAAGTTCTAAAGATAAGAAAGGAGGAGATACAAATAAGGAGTTTGTGAATATGATTGACTTACCTTTGGATTATCTAGAAGAGAGGGGTACAAAAGAACCAGTCTCGAAGCAGGACATGGATGCAATGATTTAGCAAGGTATCGAGAGTTTTTTGAAAAGCAAAGACAAGCAGATCTAAATGACAGACAAGGGAGGAGATGTCATCAATTTTGCAAACTATAATGACTTTGCAGGTAGCATTCTCAACCATTGTTTTAGTTCAGCTAGTTTAAGTAAATGCGGTTCCTGGATAATAAACACAGGTGCTTCAAATCATATCTGCCATGATCTAAGTTTGTTTGATATACCTAGACCAGTTGCTAAATTCACTCCTGTTCACCTACCGGATGGCATAGTTAAGACAGTAAATTTCACAGGGGATATTATCCTTTGTGATAATCTTAATACTTCATCCTCTTTACATATACCTTCATTCAAATATAACCTACTTTCTGTGAATAAACTAGCTTGTCAATCTCCTACCAAATTTACCTTTTATGCAACCTTTTGTGTTCTACAGGACCTTGTGACTGATGAGGTCTTAGCAGTTGGAAAGGTAAATGCAGGACTATATATCCTTGACACATATTCATTTCAAAAAAACATCATTTTGTCTTACACCACACTTTTAGATAATCATTCAAATAAGCCAGTACACTATCATAGTGCTATTCTTGATGGTTTTTGGCACCAAAGATTAGGTCATCCATCCCTTACTGTAATGAAACAGTTGCAATGTTCTTTTAATGATATGAAATTTTCTGCACAACCTTGTGATGTGTGTCATTTTTCTAAACAAACCAGACTTCCTTTTCCTTATAGTAGTATTAGTACATTTGCATGTTTTGAACTGTTGCATATGGATCTTTGGGGTCCTTATAAGCAAGGGTCAAACAGTAGAGCTCAGTACATTTTTACCATAGTGGATGACTTTGCTAGAACAACCTGGACCTATTTACTCAAATACAAAAGTCAAACATCTTCCTTCTTAGATAAATTCCTTAAACTTGTTAAAAATCAGTTTTATGTTACAATCAAAATCATCAAAATAGACAATGGAACAAAATTCCTGAGTCATAGTTGTCAAGAATTTCTTGTTAACTATGGCATTATAAATGCAGGACTACATATTCCTGACACATTCATTTCAAAAAAACATCATTTTGTCTTACACCACACTTTTATATAATCATTCAAATAAGCTAGTACACTGTCATAGTGCTATTCTTGATGGTTTTTAGCACCAAAGATTAGGTCATCCATCCCTTACTGTAATGAAACAATTGCAATGTTCTTTCAATGATATGAAATTTTCTGCACAACCTTGTGATGTGTGTCTTTTTTCTAAACAAACCAGACTTCCTTTTCCTTAGAGCAGTATTAGTACATTTGCATGTTTGAACTGTTACATATGGATATTTGGGGTCCTTATAAGCAGGGGTCAAACAATGGAGCTCAATACATTTTTACCATAGTAGATGACTTTGCTAGAAAAACCTGGACCTAGTTACTCAAATACAAAAGTCAAACATCTTCCTTCTAAGATAAATTCCTTAAACTTGTTAAAAATTAGTTTCATGTTACAATCAAAATCATCATAATAGACAATGGAACAAAATTTCTGAGTCATAGTTGTCAAGAATTTCTTGTCAACTATGGCATTATACATCAGGAAACCTCTCCTTACACTCCACAACAAAATGGAGTTGTTGAACAAAAACATCAACGTTTGTTACAAACTACTAGAGCCCTTATGTTTCAGTCCCATTTGCCAAAGTAGTTTTGGGGAGATTCAATTGTAAAGCCACATATATGATCAATAGGCTTCCAACTCTTGTTATTAACTGGAAGTCTCCTTGTTCTGTTCTATTTCACAAAGAACCCGATTACAATTTTCTAAGAAGTTTTGGTTGCTTGTATTATGCTTCCAACACATCTCCTCATAAAGATAAGTTTGCTCCTAGGGCTTTCAAATCTGTTTTCCTTAGTTATTCTTCAGGTCAAAAGGCTTACAAACTTTATGATATGCAACATCATCATATTTTCATTTCTAGGGATGTTGTTTTCTATGAGAACATATTCTCATTTCAGTATATTTCTTCAGATTTAAAATTAGTTCCTTTGCCTGATTTAGATGTCCTAACACCTGTTGTATTTCAAGAATCATCACCTCCTGAATTTCTTACTGTTGGTCCATCAAATTCAGCAGTTCCACCTTCATCTGATACACCTTGTTCCACTGATATTACACAGAGTGCAGCTCCTATTCGAAGGAGTACTCGTGTGACCCAACGACCAAATTGGTTGAATGATTTTATTTCACATGCATCTGTTGCTAATATTGCTCATCATACTTCTCCTAATATACCTAATTCCTCTTCTCATACACCTCCCACATATCTCGTTCTAATCTCTTCACATCTTACCGCAACTTATCAGTCTTTTTACTTATCAGTCTTTTTTAGCAAATTTGTCTAATCTTGAGGAACCTAATTCTTTTGAGCAAGCTCAAACTAATCTGAATTGATTGGCTACTATGGAGGCTAAGTTGGCAACTCTTAATAGCAATCATACTTGGGACCTTACTACTTTACCAAAGGGTAAAAACGCTATTGGTTCTAAATGGGTGTATAAGGTTAAACTTAAACCGGATGGGACTATTGATAGATATAAGGCTAGGTTAGCAGCTAAAGGCTATAACCAAATTGATGGGTTGATTACACTGACTGCTTTTCTCTAGTTGCCAAGATGGTTACTGTGAGACTTTTTATAGCTATTGCTGCTGCAAATGGGTGTCCTTTACATCAATTAGACGTAAACAATGCCTTTTTACATAGTTATATTGATGAGGAGTTGTAAATGTTACCTCCTCAAGGTTATACCAAGGCTGGCCCCAATCAAGTGTGTCGTTTGCGGAGGTATTTATATGGTCTTAAGCAAGCTTCACGCCAATGGAATCATGAGCTTACTGTTTCTCTTTGCCAGCAGAATTTTATGCACTCTGCTCATGATTCGTGTCTTTTTATTAATTCAGAAGGGGCTGATTATATTGATATCATTGTATATGTTGGTGATGTGTTAGTCATGGGTCCAACAGAGACTTGTATTCAACAAGTAAAGCAGCTTTTACATGACCAATTTACTATTAAGAACATAGGGTCTACAAAATATTTTCTTGGATTGAAACTTGCTAGATTTGATAATGGCTTGTATGTGAATCAAAGAAAATATGTATTGGATATTCTCAAGGATACAGGTTTGATAGGTTCAAAAGGGCAGCCACCCCTTTATCTCTTCATTGTCGTTTTGATGATGCTAGCTCTCTTTTACTGGTACATCCAGACAAGTATCGATGGCTGGTTAGGCGTCTCCTTTATCTTGGATTCACCCGACCAGATATCACTCATGCGACTCAACAGTTGTGTCGGTTTTTCCAGGCCCCTACTGAACAGCATTGGACAGGTGCCCTTCATGTGCTCAAGTATCTGAAACAGTCTCCATCTACAGGTTGATTTTTTCCTTACAATAATTCATGTTCACTACAAGCATTTTGTGATGCAGATTGGGTTGCATGCCCTTTTAGTAAGAGATCCTTAACAGTTCCTGTATATTTTTGGGTGATGTCATGATTTCTAGTAAGACTAAGAAACAGTCTACTGTTTCTCGGTCTTCCACAGAGGCTGAATATCGCAGCCTCTGTACTACGGTCTGTGAGTTACAATGGATTTCGTATCTGCTGGCTGATTCTAGACTGTCCATTTCATTTCTTATTCCTATGTGGTGTAACAATTTGGTTGTTGTCCATATTACTGCTAATCCTATTTTTCATAAACGGACCAAGCATTTAGAAATTGATTGTCATCTGGTTCGGGATAAATATAAGCAAAAGTTGTGTGTTTGTGTGTGTGTATGTTTTTTTTATATTTGACGTATTTTTTTAAAATTAAAGATTATAAAATAATTTCAATTATTTTAAAAACTATAAAATTTTTGTAAAATTTCTTAAACAAAAGTTTATATCTTTTACTCTTAAAATACTCAACTAAAGATGAACACTAATCAAGTTATTGACATTTGATGGGTGTTCTATATTTTGTTAATATTCTTAAAAATATTTAAAAAATGTATTTCTTAAGAAATTAAAAAATAAAACTTTCTTATAATTTAAAAGGTCAAGAAATTTTTTAAATTTTTATTAAATGACACTATTCCTTTAAACCTTTGTCTCGGGATGAATAACTTTTTATTAAGTATCTGTCCAATTATTTCAATAATAAAAAATCTAACTAATTCGATCGGATCAACTTAAACTAACCAATTTTTTGGTTTAGTTTTTAACTTTCTTGTTAGATTTACTCTTGTTGTTAAAAACGATCAATTCATTAGTTAATTTTTGTAAAATAATAAATTCTTATAAACCAAAATAAATCAATTAATTTTTATTTAACAATCTTTTTATAATTAAACTTCAATTTTTTTGATAAATAAAAACAATATCTTTCAATCATATTTCAATATATTTAGTTTTATTCAATCTTTATAATATCAATTGAATCTTTTAAACCTTAAATATATTATTTTATCAGTTTAACTATTTTTTAAATATTAATTTTTAATGTCAAATTCGTTTAGAATAATCATATATACATATTTAACACTAAATCATATACAATTTATATTTTTAAAAAATCAATAAAATTTTAATATTTCTGTATAATTTCTTATGGTATCCTTTAGAGTATGTCCATTTTTGTGAGTTGTGAGTTGTACAAAATAAAAACAACTCATTAAATAGTATTTCCTATCACATTCAACCGATACACTGGACTTTCTCTAAGACCTAATCTTCTAATTTAAATAAGATTAACATGACTAGAAATCGTAGTCCTAGCGATCAACCTACCACTTTGAGTGCTTTTCTACATTTAAGTGAGAGATCATTGCGTGATAGATTTACCACTCGAGTCCTTTTCTTCACTTATTGTGAGTGATTATCGGCGTAAAAATGTTGGAATCCTGACGATTGGATAAGATATTGGAAGTGATGAAAATCATAAACTGATTATGCACTCTTTCTTTACTTGTGTATTAAATGATTATGACATTTCATATTTCAAAATTAAGATTGTGTCTTACGGGTTGTATTTAATTTTTTATTCAAGTTGTTTTTATATCTTATTGCATTTCATTTTTGACAATCTGAAAAGATTTGGTAGATGTCCGTAAAGACAACTTCATCATTCGGATTAGAGATGAATAAGTGAAATTTAGCATGAAATAGGTATTAAAAAATCTGAAGGAGGGTAGCTCGTTAATGAAAATTGATGAAGTCAGAATCTTCAAATGAGCGAGAAGAAGAAGAATAAAAGACAACCAAGATTGAGTTTGAATCATATAAGGAAGTCTCTCTTTTAGAAGCTAAAGAAGAAGAGAACGAAGAATATAGAGTACAAGACATAGAGGTTGAAGAAGATATGAAAGTCTCTGTTCATGAAGTGAAAGAAGAAGAGGGGATGTGGTTGATTGAGGAAGAGCAAGAACAACTCACCCTCTTACAAGAAAAATTACTGGATTCAATAAAAGATTTGGGGAATTTTATTATTCCCTATTTTATTGACAATTTGTTAGTAAAAAGGAAATTGCTGAACTTAATTGGTTTTCTTAATTTTATTAATATTGGCCTTTTGATTGTCTTCCAACATATAGCTTATTTACAAGCTACGAAATGCAGAGTCTAGGAAGATTTTGTAGTACGTTAACCTTACCTCTACCTAGTAGAGGGATTGTTTCCGAACGATCCACTAAATAAAATTTAAAATAAACTAAATAATACAATAAAGATAGCGAAAGTAAATAATAATAATAATAAGGCTAAATAGGAGCTTAAGCTAAATTCTTAAGAAGTAAGGGATACATATTTATTCGACACAAAAGTCATATATTAAACTCATATTTTTTAAAAGAAAATTCATTAGTAATGCAAGTAAAGCTTAGTGAAGGCTGTTAAGGTATAAAGGTTCTAATTTCTGATAAGTTATCAAGAGGAAGAAGAAAAAAAAGTGCTACGGTTTTGAAAAACCGAAGAGGAGTAGTTTCACAAAGTTTTCGATTCGTTTCTAGCAACAAAAAAAATAAAAAAAATTTAAGAAAACCAAAAAATAAATTGTTGGATTAATAGGCTTCTGTGAAACGACACTACTTCAGCTTGGTTCTTCTTTGCTCACGTGGACATGTATTAATCCTTGGCCTTTTTTGTTTCTGAAACTCAAAACTTTCGAGAGCTTTTCCTTGTCTCCTCTTCGACAGCTCTTCAGACACAAGCACACGCTCAACTTCATCTTCATTCCTTCTTGCATTCTTGTAATATCTGTGTTGAGGATGTTGGAGTATTCGTGAGTTTATCACATAAATCAACACCGAAAATTTAGTAACGTAGTTCGGCACACCTTGCCTATATCTGCAGGGCCCTCACTCAGCTTAATAACTTTCACCGAAGTACAATAGATTTAACCAAGGTTTTACTGAGCCGACACCACTCAACCTTTGACACTATCTCTCAACCTCACTTCCCGTGAAAAAATTTCACACCCAATAATATGACCACCTCATACTAACCTCGACAGAGAATTTTTTCAATCTATCTTTTAACGAAAGAACTATGAACAGATAACTCAAGTGATTAAAATAATAAAGAACAAAAACTAAATACACTTGAGATACAAAAGAACAACTTTTCGATGAGTTCTGCTCCACTAAAATAAATCTGAAAGTCGTCGCAATAACAATGGGTCAATCAATGACAGCACATCAAAGAAAACACAATACAAAACCATTCAGCCTGTTTGAAGGAATCATCGTCCTTCAAAGGAAAGCTCTGAAGCAACACACACGCAAAAGCAGCACGCAAAGAAGCTCACACTCACCAGAAGCACATCAACAACATAGTATATATATGTCTTCCAAATCAATTAATCCCTTACTATGCACTTTATTCAGCTTTCTACCAAAAAAACCTACGCATCACTACACTTACTTTTTCACTGAACAATTAATTCACCTGATTTCAATGATACACATATTGCGTTTCCCAATAAGCAATTAGATTAACTCTTCTTGTTTAAAACGATTAATTCATTAGTTAATTTTTATAAATAAATAAATTCTTATAAACTAAAATAGATCAATTAATTTTTATTTAACAATTTTTTTTTGTAATTAAACTTCAATTCTTTGATAAATAAGAACAATATCTTTCAATCATATTTCAAATTATTTAGTTTTATTCAATCTTTATAATATCAATTGAATCTTTTAAACCTTAAATCTCTTGTTTTATCAGTTTAATTATCAATCGATTTTTTAAATATTAATTTTTAATGTAAAATTCGGTTAGAATAATAATATATATCTACATATTTAACACTAAATCACATACAATTTATATTAAAATAAATCAATAAAATTTTAATATTTCTGTATAATTTCTTATGGTATCCTTTAGAGTATGTCCATTTTTGTGAGTTGTGAGTTGTACAAAAAAAAAAACTCATTAAATAGTATTTCCTATCACATTCAACCGATACACTGGACTTTCTCTAAGCCCTAATCTTCTAATTTAAATAAGAAGATTAATATGACTAGAAATCGTAGTCCTAGCGATCAACCTACCACGTTTGAGTCCTTTTCTACATTTAAGTGAGACATCATTGCGTGATAGAGTTACCACTCGAGTCTTTTTCTCTTCACTTATTGTGAGTGATTATTGGCGTAAAAATGTTGGAATCCTGAGGATTGGATAAGATATTGGAAGTGATGAAAATCATAAACTGATTATGCACTCTTTCTTTACTTGTGCATTAAATGATTATGACATTTCATATTTCAAAATTAAGATTGTATCTTACGGGTTATGTAAAGATAGCGAAAGTAAATAACAATCATAATAAGGCTAAATAGGAAAAAGCTTAAGCTAAATTGTTAAGTTATCAGGAATACCTGAAGGCTGTTCAGGTATAAAGGTTGTGTTTGTGTTAAGTTATCAGGAGGAAGAAGAAAGAAAGTGCTAAGGTTTCTTGTTTTTATTGTTCCAATATTCATCTTCCCACATCTCAACTTGCCTGGTTGACTTGGATCTTTTATCGAGAAGGTCTCGGAGAGAGGTGGGATCGTAAGGAGGAGGTAGAATGCAAGGTGTCGTGTCTCCAGGAGCCATGACCAGTGACTCCACCATGAACTTCTTGTGTATGCCGTCTCTGGGACAGGCCATTGTTTCTGAACATAGCTCCACAGCTCCTGGAGGTATGGTTGGTTTGAATTTAAGAAGCTTTGCGTACTCGTTTAACAGATGAAACATGTAATCGTAAATGTACTCCATCTTCATGTCTTCTTGTATGAAGTTGCTTGCAGCCTCTCCTATGGCTTGTGCCTAATAAAATCAAAGTTCAAATCAATACTCAAATATCATTGTTATTATCTCTTAATTATCATAACAAATCATATTCATTAAGTCGTTATTTTGACAGATACGAGAATGTGTAAATAATAAAACTTTGTTAGGTTTCTTCTATAGCTAAGAATTAAAATTTTAATATTGAATTCAATAAAACTAAATTTATTTAAAATTACTACCCTTCAATTTTACATGAAGACTTCATATTATGAAAAAAGAACATAAAATTTTAAAATATGTTGCTTTTTATAATCCATGTACTTTAAATATAATATTACAAATAAATGTATGTCGGTAAAATAAAAAGATTCATCATAAAAGTATAATATTAAACTACAGTGTTATTTTATATATACAATGATCTAATTTATGAATCTAAATTTATATGGAATAAATTAAGCCTAAATAGCCTTAACTTTTCTAAACAAAACGATATCGCTTTGCTTTGAAGAGTTAGGTCTGTTTTGGACAAACTTGAGCATAGACAACCTAAGTCCAAGCTTAATTTTTAAAAAAATGTTATTTTATATTTTTAATTTAAAAAATATTAATAAGATTGACCTGTGGGCCGATCATTATCATCCTTATAAATACGGCTTATATATATATATATAATTTTTTCGTATGCATTCAGATTGGATCAAAAATACAGATAGATGTCACATCAAATTTTTTATTTCAATTATTATATTTCAAATCTCTTTTATTAAATCTCATTTATGTTTTTTTTTTGTCTAGATCAAGATATCTACTAATGAACTTAATGACTAATTTTTTCGTTGGTTTGTAAGTACATCACATGATGGGATAACTGGCTCAAGGATTTAAAGCTATTTTATACCCAAAATTAAGGATTAAATCTTTGACTTTTGGTTAAGGATAGATGAGTCTCTTCTATTTAATCACATCTTTTAAATTATTTAATCTTATTTATATATTTATGTAAAATTTATGAATAAGATTTAATTGAATATAATAAAAACACTAGCATCCGATAAATCTGGCGTCGGTTGTGAGATTGGGAATCGTACTTCACTGACGTCACACTAACATAGACTGAAAAGACATCCAACGGCCTGGCTTTACGAGGTTGATCGGGCATTCATTCCTCTACGTCCTACCTAAATTATGTGTATGTGGGGCTAAAGGAAAGAAAAAAAGGCTAGAGATTTGTGAATCCATGGCGTTTTACTGATCTGGTGATGCAGTGATTTAAGACTTTTCGTCTACTAGAAATATCTGATTCCGACAGTTGCAGTACGTCATTTTTTTTTTTTGTTTTAGTTGTTTTGTTTTAGTTTTAAATATATAAATAAAATTTAATAAAATATAATTAAAATATCATAATTAAAAATCTATCTCTTATATTTATCAATTCGACTCTTTAACTAAATTTAGAAACAGAAATAAAAAATCAAAATTATAAATAGAAACAAATAGGTCTTAATTATGAACTAATTAAACTCTAAAAATTGTATTAACTCTTAACTTGAGTTAAGTGTGATTGGCTTGAATGTTTTGTCCTGAATTCAATTAAATTGAAATTAGTTCAATAACTTTGGAATCGAACTAAGTCGAATCAGACCAGAACTAAGTCTTAGCGAAGACCAAACTGATGATATAAATGAAAGAAAAGAGAAAGGGGAAGGTACCTCTTTGGTGTGATTATTACCCCATTCCACAGCATATTCAAGAGAAGTGCATTTGCTGTTGTCTCTTATAGGCCAATAATGCTGCAAAGGTACCATTCCCCTTATGTAGAAATCATAGTAACGAGGACTAACATATAGAGTCATAGCATCACATGCTAAGATATATTTCTCGCTCACTGACCAAGCCCATCCTTCTATGTATATCTTATATCTGCATCCAAAAATAAATCAAATTCAAACTTCAAAACAAATTGTTCTCTTCTCGTGTAAAACATCTTTACTAGTTAAGAGTAAAGTTGCGTATTATCACATGTCTAAACTTTCCGCATTAGCGGAATTTTTACAAAATTGTTATTGTCATTTGTTTTTTCCCTACCTGTGTGTACATTGATCTTCTAAATTCGATTGCTTATACCCTTTTTTGGACTCTTCTTCCCAATCCTGAAATGCAAAATGTCATACATCCCCAGATAAGTGTACTAGACTTTTGATCTTAACTAAAAAAAAATATTCCGGTTGCGATCTGAATTGATCGTAATTTTAGAATCATGTAGCCTGCAATCTGTAATTTAAAACTGGGTAAAGAGAAAAATTGGAGAACCTGGATGTAGAGGCGAGTGTTCCAATCATGTTTTTCAGAGACATTGCACTTGAGAAGGTCTTTCCTAGTAGGAGCCACATGTGGGTTCCCTTTCCAGTAAGCATAAGGAACTCTGTCCTTCCAATTGGTTCTCTTGTTCCCTTCTTTTATGTTGCTCAGAACATCTTTCCATGGCTTTATGTTTATCTCAGCCCTGCCATTTGAATACGAAATTCATGTCTTCAGGTTGTATAAAACATTGGGAGTAGTTCAACTTAGTCCAGAGTTTCTTACCAGCCCCAAAAAGACCAATCAGGGAACACTATGTCCAAGCTCCAGTGATCTGAACAGTACCGAAACAATGGGGGTGGACCGGCGTTTGGGCCACGGAAATTCTTGGAAGGCACGACCGGCCTATCATTACAGTCGAACATCAGCTCCAAATCAGGTAATCTTCCAGGGTACCATCTCAGAAGCTGCAAAATGCCCCATAAACTGAAGACATCTCTAGTTTGTATGGATTGCCTGTACTTCTCCATATAGACTTTACCATCAACAATCACCAGCCTGAAATGTGCGGTCCTGCGAGCTTTTTCTACCATGTCCCTTGTGATTCCTGTCTCTTTCCAAGGTCGTAGATCTTCGTGGATCCATCGGAAGTATGATGGACATGTAACGATTGAAATGCTGTCCGGTTTCTGCAGGTTGTGTCTTCGTGGGTACTTCGTTGGACATGTTTGTGTCACATTTCCTGTTAAACATTGGAGTGGGAATTCTTCTCTCTTTGGTACTTCGATGCTCGTTCTGGGGACTGAATTTTGCTTCTTTACACCTCTAAACACAGCCTTAAAAACATACGAGCAACATTAACCTCATCATGTCAAAACCTGACGAACCAAGAAAAGGTAAACCAACACTGAGTCTTGTTGAAACTTACAGTATCGAACCAGCCCACGAAGACCAGGGCTCCAAGGAAAGCGAACAGAAGGAAGGAAACCAATAACATAGCTGCTTGTCCCTTCTTCACAGGTGATCTTAACAAATTTCTATGATGTCCTGCCGACGAACGCCAGAAATTAAGCACAGATCTCTGCCGGTTGTTCCTCTTCATGGCCTCCAGACAAGCTAGTTTCATTCCAGGTCTGGTTTTGATCATCTCTAGCCTGGAATTTCTTGAACCATAGTTTGTGGAATAAGTTTGATGACAGTAGACTTTTGGGTCAGGATGATGACAGTAGACTTTTCGGTCAAGGCCATGAAAATTATTCGTTTTCGTCCCCTGAATCATGCAGATTATAAGGCAATTCCTTAGCTTGTCAAGGATGATTCACGAGGGTTTTCTCTTTACTTCGTAACTCTCTAACAAATACACTACAAATTGGCGTGAGGGCCATCAAATTTCCATTCGTAAAATCTGTGTAAATTATGCTGTAAGAAACAAAGAAAACAGAAAGGTATAACTGACCTATACATATAAATTCGGTTCGTTCAACTGTAAAAATTTTGAACGGACCAATTTTTTGAATTTTGAATTAATCAATATGTTTTTATAATCTAAATCAGTTTTTATAAATTAAAATAAATTAATTAATTTTTATTTAACAGACTCATTTTACAATTAAATTATAAATTCTTCGATAAGTAATGACAGTTTTCTTCAATTTATTTTAAATTTTTCAATTTTATTTAATATTTAACTGATTTTATGATGATTTAATACTAGTTGAACCTTTTAAATATTATTCTAAATTGAATTATAATATAATATTTTGTATAAATACTACAATTGTAATTATACTTACTTTCAAAACTCTTTTTTAATGACTCCTATATCAATTAAAGTTTTATTCAAATTCAAATTTAATAATAATTTATAATTATTAATATTTTAATAAAATAAATTATTGTACTTTATGTCTGTGAAATAATAACGTGAATATATTTTTAAAAAGCGTTTTTTACACTTTCATTAAGTCAACATGACTGGTATAGATCTTCTCTAGGTTTTTTTTGGTTACGTGGCAGGAAAGTATTGGACAAAAGGGACACGTCTATGTATTTGACATCTTCTCTATACTATCTCTCTGGATTTGAGTTATTATTTAAAATATTATTACTTTAAATTTTAATTTAATAATTTTATTATTAAAAATTAATTAGTTTATTAACTATTCAGCTATTTTTGTATGCTAATAATTTTCATAAATTAAAACAAATTGATTAATTTTTGTAACAGTTTCATTTTTACGATTTTGATAGATGGGTAAGAACACTCTATTTTAATTATTTTTTAAATTCTTTAATTTTATTTTATCATTAACCAATTTATAACGATCTAATATTAATTGAACCTTTTAAACCTTAAATATTTTTCTGACCTGATTAAATTATGTTCCAATTTTTAAAACATTGCTCTAAATTCAAAAAATATTTTTTAATTTTGATTTGTTAGGAAATTTGGTCAAAATATTTTAAAATAAATTTATTATTAAAATTAACGTAAATTAGTTACATAGAAATTATTTTTTAATTTATGAAGTCTCGAGTCATTTTTTTATTAATTTAGAATAACAAGTATATTTTTTATTATAAATGAGAGAGATCCGAGGAGCTTGTATTAAGCCGCAAGTCAATGAACCGTAGAAAAAAGTTGGGTCTGACAAAAACTTTTATTTTGATTCAGAAAATAATTTTTTATTTTTTACTAAGTTCAAATTCGAATTTTATTAAACTAATATTATTTTATTTTTTCAGAGCCAACGTAAGCATACGAGATATGATAACAAGTCTTTTTATTTTCCTGGACCACTCAACGTGGACCCAACCCTAAGTCCATTCCCCCGCAACAGTACGTAGGATTGGCAATAATGAGCCGAACTTGGGTACTTAAGAGTTCAATTTGGTCCAAGAGTTTAGGTTTTTATTTTTCAAAATAAAAATGATATTATTTTATTCGAAACGTAATTATTTTATGTAAAAATTTAGGACTTGGATCAAGCTAAATTGGACAGCTCAAGTCTAAATTTACTTTGAGATTCGGTCAATTTGAACTTAACTCGTTGATTTTGGTCTAAGTTAAATTATACCATTTTTAGCATCCCTGTAAATAGTTAAAATCATACTTTAACTTAGAGAATGATTATACTTGAATGTTAAAACTATTGTAAAATAACCATGAATGGTCAAATTAAGCCGTTCACTTGAAAAGTTCATGAGCCAAGTGATTTTCTTGACAGAAAGCTTTCAGAAGTAGTAATGGAACTCCTGCAGAAGTGTAAACAAGTAGAGGGTAGAATAAGAGCAAAGCATCTTAATTAAGAACAATAAAGTGTTGGAATTTACATCTTTAATAGATTGATTCAGGTCAAATTGATTCAAAATTCACTCCCTGCACCTAAAATTGACAATGAGTCGAGTCGAAGACTCGATCGAATTTAAGTCATGTAGGTTGAATTCAATTCAAGTCACTCGAATGGTGTCATTTAAGTTTAAGATCAAACTTCATTATTTTAAAAAGATTCTCCAAAATAACATTGTGTTGAACTAGCTAGCCCAGGGCCTTGATTTTGCTCTGTGTTAGTGTTTAAAGTTCAAAATTTCATCTTATAATCAACGAAACAAGCAGGAGGTTGAGATGATAAGAATGGCGTGGATAGCATTCATAGGCTTGTTTGAAGGGCAAATACCATAGACAAAAATACAAACCAGTCTTTTTGTCATGTTCTAGCCTAGCGCAATGATTTCATAGTGTGACGGGCAATACGTACAAGGCCTGAGAATGAATTCACCACCGTATAGTTGACTGGCAATTACCAGCAATTTTAGCTTCACAGGTGAGTTGCAACTTGCAATCCAAACTGGAGAAGGGATTTTAGAGCTTGGATCAAACCGAACTATATTTGAACTCTTTTATTTTACCTATTTACAGCTTCACTACGGTAATAAGAGTATTATTTGTGTATGTACCCAAAATGGGTAATTAAGAACATGCAAATTCTTTTGGGTTGAAAGAATACATTTAAATATTTACATAAAATGTTCATGCAACGTGACAAAAAACTACGTTGAATCTATACATTAATTTTAATTCGTGAATTCATAAAATAATTTAGTGAATCTAAATGTATTAAAAAATTAAAAAAGTACTAAATAAATTTATAAAATTTAGGAAACCTTTTTCTTTTAAGTAGAGAAGACAAAATGTTGGACCCGAGTCTCGATATTTATTACAAGGCCACATTACGAAAGGATTGGGTGAAGATCATATCTCTTTCATCCGAAGTTCAAAAATTTCAAACTTTATACCATTAGAAAGCTAAGAGGATAAGCTACAACTTTTATGAAGACAACTTTATCTGATTCTTCCTAAATTAATACAGTTTGTTCATGAAAGTTAGAGTCACTATTTCTATCCAAGGTAGTAATGCAGCTGTGTTCCTCCTTTTTCTTCCTCTACCTATTACAAGCTTTTACAATTTTCAAAAAGAAAAGACCCAAATCCAACCAATCACTAAATGTACTTGTATGACTCTTAGCATAACAATTTATTTTAAGTCTATCTAAAGTCATAACAATTAACAACCCAACGAAGAAGATAGTTCTGAACATGCATGTTGGATGCATTTTTATTATTAGAATTATTGACATTTTTTTCTAATTTTTGAATTAATTATTAAGTTTTATATATATTTTTCTTGCTAAATTGCTTGGTTCGCCTGAATTTACATTTATAATTGTCCTGTTTAATTTGTAAGAAATGCTCTTAATTTAAGTTGCAAAGTCTATAACAAAAATTAAAGGACGGACCACGTCACATGCATTGACTCGCCAACTTTCCACTTAAAAAAGCCTAATCACTCAGTCGTTATTTTACTACTCCACTCACTTCGCTACAAACCAAGGGACCCCAGCAAAAATAACTTGGCAGCTGGTTGTTTTAACAGAAAATCACGTGAGTGGGGGCTAGGGGAGAGACGAAGACAGCTGGGTTTTAGGAGGACCAACTTGAAGAGAACCACCACCAAGGTTACAAGGAACGTGACAGGCAAAACAAAAAGATGACTCTCCGCCAAACTTGCAATTAGAAAACTCCACCAACGCAAGCTCCAATCAATAACGACGCATGCAACAGGTGGAGGAGCTTCAGGTCAGCAAAGAAAAAGGCCAGAAGGGAGCTTCAGTGGTGACCATCAAAATGACAGCCAGCTGTGAGGCATACGGACAACAGAGATTAAAATTGAAGAAAAACCAACGCACATGAGGGCTGTCCAAAACGTTGAAGAGAGGAGGCATGGGAGCATTAAAAGATAGCCAAAGGAGCACCATAACGTCGCAGCTGGCTAGAGAAAAGATAACGCAGAGCTAGGAAACACCCATGCAGACGCACCATGCCAAGAGACCCACAAAAGCATGGAAGCTTTTCATTTGGAGAATAAAACACATGACATGCGGCAAAGGCAGAGGAGAGGAGGGACCAACGTTACAGCCCTCACATACACTGTCGATACACAGGTTACACAAGGAGTGAGGAGCGTGGATCTAGAGGCTAGTGGAGTGTGTGCTGTGCAGGTGTGAGAGTGAGTGAGGTGTGCGTTAATTGTGTGAGTGTGGTGAGAGAAAGGAGGGTTGATGATGTGAGTAACGTTAAGTGAGTCTTATAAGAGAAGAGTGAGCAGCGTTACAAAGGGGTTTTTGGCATTACATGGGAAGCAAAAAAACTAGTGAGCTGGGCGTTAACTGAAAAAAAAATCACGGGAGAGCATAAGGAGCTGTGTGCGTGAACTACAAATGGAGTTATTCTCCAACGACCAGAGAGAGGAGTGCATTACATGAGAGTGAAGTGTGTGAGAGGCCAAGTGAAGGAAGTGAGTAGCGTTGCATGGGTGTGCTGTGCAACTGGAAAGGAACGAAAGTGAGCTGTGAGTGACCAGAAAATGAAGAGGAGAGCTGCAGGGACGCACGCAGGAGCAGAGAAGAACGTACACCAGCAAGTTTTCTCATCAACGTTAGACCAATAGGGGGAGCACTAAGCTGGTGCATGAAGAGTGAAGCAACGTGGAAGCAGCTGGAAACGCACTACACCAAGAGAGGAGAAGGTAGCTGCTGTTGGTTGGAGGCTTTGGAGAACGTTACACGTAGGAGACAGCACTAGGAGCATTAAGGTGACACCGATACTCTCCAACGTGGGCAGTGAAAGAAACACTTAGCAGCTTGAGGAGACCACTCAGTGACGCAATATTAGAGGGAGACTTGAAACTCATTAAATTTTTGTTATATTATTTAATTTCTACTAATGTTGTTCGTTGAGCATAATCCATGTGGTCTTTAATTTATTATGATTGAGTAGTTTTCTCAAAGCTTCAAGGTTGGGATGAAACTTTTAGCTAATTTTTATGGATTAAATCTTGGTCGATTTATTTGTATGGATTTTTGGTTTTGATTTTTCTGTTTTGAAATTAATTTTGCTGGTATTGTGTTTGGCCAACCATTACTTGACATTAGTTGTTAATTGAAGAACCGATAGGTGAAAATTGATAACGGAACTCCAAATAGGGAACTTATAAATTTCAGATTTAGACATAAACTGAATTTATGAGAGAAAACCAGGTTAGCAAAGAACTTAATGGG
>JAOTBA010000009.1:22704148-22723589 GCA_025629845.1 Erythroxylum squamatum
ATCAAATAGCATCAGAAAGTTTAATGTATTACATAGCATATTATCTGAAGCTAAATCTGAAAGTTTTTAGTCTGAGAAATACATTTCCTACTTGGGTTACAGTAAATAAAACTATGAGCTTTAACTATACTCAGCCAAAATGATAACCCACAAACCACAAAGATCATGAGCTTCTTTGCTTTTACAGCTCCAAATTTAGCCTAACGAGAACTAAAAGTTCCTGAATGCTTCACAGCGGGCAGACAAAGGAGATTGTTGTTGACATGCAGACGTGGCATAATAATCCACATTATCTTCCAGGAAACTCATGTCATTGTTAACAGGGAAATCCAACAAAAGCTGAAGAGTGTTGTCTGTTGAATCCTCCAGATCAGAAGAGCTTGATGAGGAGCCGTCCATCACATGTAGAGGATGTAATCTGCAGCTCCTGCCCTCCGTTTCATAGTTTTGATTGTTTTCTGCAGCAAAAGATCCTGCCAAGTGAGGACTAGTATCTGCAGTGGTAGCAGAAAATGATCCATATTTAGTTGACGAAGAAGCCTGCGAGATTGGACTTTGGACTACAGTTTTGTTGTCTTGGTGTTTGAACTTTCTGAAAGCCTCTCCAGCTTCCGAGTTCCATATTCGCAGGAACTGATCAGATTCAGTCTTCTTTGGAAATGGTGTATGGAAGAGTTCGGATTCTCTAGACAGGCGTGCTTCGGCTTCAAGCCGGGCACTCTCCCACTGTGCCATGTGACGAGTGGTAGGGGATGCTGGTGCTTTAATGGCTGTTCCACAAGGGGTCATGGGCTTATGAGTTTGAGGATCAATTCCCATACAAAGAAGGCGCTTCTTCAGGTGGGTGTTCCATAAGTTCTTGATCTCATTATCTGTTCTTCCTGGTAGTTGAGAGGCTATGGCTGCCCACCTGCAATTCAAGGTAGGAGCTCTGATAAGATTCCAACATTTTCTGATCCACTTCATCTAGTATATTTCTAGACCATATCAATATAAACGAATTAGCTTAAACCTGTAACCTACAAAAACTACAAACAGGCTTTCAACTTCAAGACTTTTGAGAATCTAAATAAACCATCAGAGTTTAAACTTGTTTATTGTGCTTGATCCTCTTTGTCACATCCATTCAACGGTTTCTGCAGCAAGAAAAACAATAAGGAGATACCTGTTTCCAAGAATGGCATGAAGCTGAATCACAAGCTTCTCTTCCTCCAGTGTAAAGGGACCTCGTTTAATGTCTGGCCTCAGGTAGTTAGTCCACCTTAGCCTGCAACTCTTTCCACAGCGAAGGAGACCTGTCAAACAGATAAAAGATTAGTGGAGATATGTCACATTAACAGCAAGTTTCTGCAAGCGAAAAAAGACAAACTTTATATTACTTCCACTCAAACCTGGGAAACAACTACAAGTTAGGGAAGAAATGGATTAGTACTATGAAACTGGAGAGAAGTTTCAATTTGATGACATTGATGTGCAGGTAATAACAGTTCTCAGGTAGGGAAATTCTTGCAACTTGTTATGCACAAAAATTTAGATTCACACACAGTGGAAAATGGAAAGAAAGTTAGGTGTCTGCAAGCTCAGACCAGGTAAATGTAAAAAGTTTCTCTTCTGGGTTCAAACCGAATTGGAGAATAAGTTTAAAAGGAAAACTCAGCAAAAATGTTACCTTTAAGGTAAATTTGTTTAACAAGTGCCTTTAAACAGCCATACCTGCAAGCTTTGGGAGAGAGCGCCAGCTCCCATGGCCGTGCTTCTTGATGTAAGTAACAAGAAGTTCATCCTCTTCAGGTGTCCATGGACCTTTCTTCAATCCCTTCTTATCACAGCATGGTGTCCTTCCCATCTACTTTTCTTTTCTTTTCCACTTTTAATAATGTTAAACAGAATCGAAGTTCCAAAACCCGCTATGAAAAAACCTTTACCATGTAAATTGAAAGCAGAGGAAAAAGGTAAAGCCTTTGGGAAAGTTCACACATTGTCAAACAAAGGAAAGAAATGTCGTAAAGAGAGGCCAAGTACCCAGAGTTGAGGATTGTAAAGTGGATTGAGAGAGAGAGATAGCTTTAAATGCTAAAGTTGATCATTATCTAGGGATATCCAAACTGGGAATTTATGAAGGGTGTGGACGAAAGGACAATCGGCGAGTTTCAAGCTGGCAAAAAGCAATAAATTTGCGTATGAACAACACTAAAACATACATATATCTATGCATGACAATTACAGGCAATGAGAAGTTGCATCGTCATAAGAGCAAAAAGACTTGTACAAACAGCGAAAAGGGCTATTAAATTTGACGCATTACCAGTTTTTTGACGTTTTTCGTTGCACATAAACTCGCAAGAGAGGGACAGAAACAGTGTCAGAGTGTGAGAAGGAGAGTAATGTTTTGCAGTGAAGACGAAAGTGAAAATGCATTAAAGGCGGATTCTTTGTGGACTAGACACAAATTATTCAACATAGATTAGTAATAGCTAGACCGGTTTGACAGTGACCCCCCAATGTACGGAAACAAAGCCATGAAATAACTCACTCACCTCTTCAATGGGGTCCTTGTTTATTTTCCTATAGTAACAGGACCAGCCACATGCTTCTGCGAGTGTTCAGGGAAAGCTTGAAACAGAAAACGTGGAGAGTTGTAGAACAAGAAAATAAAACAAAACAAAGGGTCTGCAATTAGATATTGATTTGCTCTTCATTCGTACGATAAGGACTGCGAACGTGACCAACGAGTTATTTATGATGTTTGCTTGGTGGGAAAGCAGAGCAAAAGATTCTGAGAAAATCTGAGAAATGTGTCAGCATTATAAATGCAGTCAACAAGTGTTCAAACTTCAAACAAAGACGGTGGTGTTTTTCAGGTGCATGATCTGGCTGACTTCGGACTGCCAGTTGGCTGCTTGTACCAGTCCTCAACGATTACATCAACTCTCGAACCTCTCTGTTCCGGCCCCCCTTCATCATCCTTTTCACTTTCGTTATTTGCCTAATTTGGCACATACCAACAATTTTCCACTGAGATTAAGTTTTTCTAAATTGAATTTCACTCGTTGTAATTGTAAGATAATCGAAAGGTAGGAATAACTTAGGGGTTGGAAGCATCCAATTCTAATGCTAAAGAACTAGTGGTCCTCCTGGTTCTGGTCCTCCCTCCACCTGAACGACCAGAGTGTTTCGTGTGATCAATCTCACCTTTCATTTTAAGATGTCGGCAGTTCTGAGGGCTCGCAATTCTCCACATGTTTTTGTATTTCAATTCGTGTAAAGCTCACTCCATTTTGGTATCAAGTTAAATCCCATTTCACATGGTTTTGTTAAGGTATGAGTTCATGGTTCCAGCGCGAGAGGAGACCATAATGATGAAGAATCATGTACACAAAACTTCAACCCCGGGAAAAAAAGTCGGACAGATGAGATAAAAGGGAAGCCCATCACAAACTAGTCCGAGTGGACGATATTATTACTCGCAACAGGGGAGTAACAGAGACTGAGATGAAGAAGGTACAGGCTTCGATTCATAGTAAAAAAAAAAAAGGAAGCTGAAGAAGAGATGGTACTAAACCAGACTCGTTAAAAAAAGAAAAACTCAACACAACTAGAACCACAGGCATCTGACCTGGGATCTTATAAAACATTTAGACTCTCTAGCCATAGAATCCTCCTCTAACGTTTCAGGCTATAAAAATCCCAGAAACCAATAAAAACGGCATTCCATGGTTAAATGAATACAGGATCCAATAGTCTTCCATCAACAACACTTAAATTCTTAGCATGAGTCCACAGATGAAGAATGATGCCTTCTTGATCGGGACAGCTTGATCCCTACTGAACAAGGAAAACACAATAAATAACCCCATCAACTTTCATCACTTCATTAACAATTTTATGACATGTTTTAAGTAAGAAGCAAAAAAATTGCGAGCCAGACAATGTTAAGAACATAGAATACACCAAGTGAAAATGATGGTAATAAGCAAGTTTAGCAAATTCCATGGAATTTACTTACCACTGCCAATTCAGTTTTGTCACTCGCTATTCTTCACTACAAGACATTCTACCACAAACTACTGGCAATATATTGCCTGATCAATATGTGGAGGAATTTGCTTAATCTCTGTCCCAAGTTCTTGCTCAATCCTATACCTGTAGGGAAAAGTGTAAGAATATTGTGTTCATATTGGATGCTTTATCTAGCTATAAAGTTTATGCTATAAGCACAGCAGAAAAAGTGCATACAAATTAAAGCGGTCCTCATATGTGATCAAATTCACAGCCAAACCAAGGTGACCAAACCTTCCGGATCGACCAACCTGCATTTTAAGGGAAAAAAAATATAAGGACAAAAGCAACTGGCATATTGCTGATGAAAAGCTAACCTGTCCAACGTACCCTATGAAGATATGTTTCCGCGTTTTTGGGGAAATCAAAGTTAATCACAACATTCACTGCCTGGATATCTATACCCCTAGTAAACAGATCTGCATCAAGTACATATTAACCCATTAGTTATCATTCAACACATGCTGACTGCGTGCAGTGTCAAGGAAGGAGTGATAAAACTTCCAAGCCAAAAACAAAATACAGAATACTAGAAATAAAAGCTAAAAGTCTTAAGGCATAGTACAACATGAATTGCCTACAACCAAAATGCATCATTGTAGCAACCAACAGTTTATGTTTGCAACGACCACCAACATCAAAAAAGGCCATACAATGACATGCCTAGACAAACATATACACATACATATTGGTATGAGCTCCAGGACACCATCACCTACCAGTACAGACAAGATTCCTACATGCACCATTGCGGAAGTCATGAAACACTCTGTTGCGATGATCTTGCAGCATCTTTGCATGGATATAAAAACAAGAATATCCAAGTTCTGTGATCTTCTTAGCCAATAATTCTACCCGATTCACAGAGTTGCAGAAAATGATTGATTGGTTTATTTGAAGCTGCACATAAAGCAAGAATCACACCATATCCACAGGAGAAGAGAAACCGGAGAGCAAATACATAATTGTAGCAAACCTTAGAGAAAAGAGTGTTTAGACAATGGACTTTCTGACGCTCTTCTACAAAAGCATAAAATTGTGTGATACCCTTGAGAGTAAGCTCATCCATGAGATTGATAACATAAGGTTTACGTAGATATCTATCTTTAAAATCCTTGACAGTGACCGGAAATGTGGCAGAATATAATAGGATTTGGCGATTTGCTGGGAGAAAACGTATGAGCTGCTCAACTGAAGGTTGAAACTCTGGGGACAGAAGCTTGTCAGCCTGAGAATAAAGAGGCATGTGATATGAGATACTTGCACCGGTTAGAGTCATAATTTAGCAGATAATGTGCAGCAAGAGAACATCTGACAACCAAAGGCAGAAAAAATTACTAAGCATATATCACCCAATCCGAGTGGCAATTTCCAACTGACAAGGATTTACACTAACAACTCTGAAATTATAACCAACAAGTAATGCTTAGAGTGACCTATCAAGTGAATTTACACTAAGAATTCTTGAACGCAACTGAATTCAATATATTGAGAAGAAGACCTGAATACCATATAGCCACTTTCTTAAGATAAAAACTGGGCACCAATTTTCTGTTTCTTTAGATGGAAATCCACTTTCTTTAAAGTCAAAAAACTCCTTGATTAAAGCACAAGTACAACTTTATCGGGCCTAGATTGTACCTCATCCATGACAAGCATTGAACAATCTTTCAAAACACAAATGCCCTTTTTCGCAAGATCCAATATTCTTCCAGGAGTCCCAACAAGTAAATGTACAGGTTGGTATAAGCGCATGATGTCATCCTTTAGACTTGTACCACCTGTTGTGACCATCACTTGAATCTTCAAATGTTTCCCAAGCTCCTTACAAACTTGTGATGTCTGAAGAGCCAACTCTCGAGTTGGTACAAGTATAACAACTGTATAAGAACACATATAAAATGTCAAAGAGCAAGAATACAATAGTAGAAATAAAAAAAGTCAATCTGATATTCTCTGTCTATACTTGAAGGAAAAGAAGCCATAACTAGTAACGTTGGTGCAAATCAGGTGTTTCATCAATCTATATTTGAACTATTTACAAATATACTTGATATAATATTCCACAAAGGCATAGGACTGCAAAAAGAAGGGAGACAGGAAGCAAGATAACTCAAAAACTTGGCATCATACCACAGGACACCTATATCTTTCTATGTTACATACTTTTGACTGATGCTAAAGGCTAAATCTTTATGAAATTGTTCGAGCCTGCCACAATGGACCCCATTCCGGGGAAGCAGAACAAGTCAGCACATCTATCTCCCCATTAAAGGAACAATTAACTAATGAAGGAGAGACGTATCAACTGAATGATATGACAAAAGCATCAGGGTATCCAATATTATCTAACGTACTACAGATATTAAACAACCTAAATTCCAAAGCAAGGAGAACACATTCCAACCTTGAATAACATTATTATCTTGGTCAATCTTCTCCAATGCAGGAATGCAAAAGGCAGCAGTTTTCCCGGTCCCATTTTTTGCTCTGGCAAGAATATCACTACCAGTAAGTGCGATTGGTATGCTTTCTTCTTGAATTGGAGATGGCCTTTCAAAACCCTTCTCATATATTCCCATGAGCAACTCTCGTTTCAGAAAATAGTCTTCAAATTCATTTCCTTTTGTAGCTGTGACATCCTGACAGATGGAAATTGAAAATAAAAAAGAGTGCTTGGATAAGAATTTAGAAAAACAACAACAATCATGGGCGTATTTCGAGTATCCTGGTCTATTTTATTACAAAACTTGCACTTGTCACCACCCACATTACTTTAAACAGTTTGAATGCTTAACTAAGAACATAATGAAGTTGGAAGATGTTGCTTCAACGAAGACCCTTGAATCTAAAGGAAAAAAGGAAGACATTAAGTGGCATATTTGCCACTCAATGTCTTGATCAAAAGGCAAAAAGACTCGGGTGCTGAAGCCTGAAAGGCATTGTCCCTCGCTGGTGCCTCAACTTAGCACCAAGGATCACCTAGGCATATCTCTTGATTATCTTGATGTGCCATATCCCCTTCAAGAAGAATTATGACCCTTTATCCCACATGTTGTTTCACAAAGTATCAGCATTCCAAAATTTCGGGGAATTGAAATACAGACTGACCATCAAAAATCAAACTGTCCAACTAAGCACAACAAGTAGCAACTCTTCAAGGAAATAAGACTTCTCAAGATATGACTAAAAATAAAAGAAACCCTTCAAAAACTTCTGACGCAATTGCATCAGCAGCTAAACCTATAAAGATGCATCATCAATACTTGTAAGCAAGTAAATGGAAAACGAAACAAACCTCAGTTTTGTATCGTGTATCAGGTGCGGGTATCCTTAGTCTTGCCTTCCAATCTTGGGAACTAATTAGAAAAATCAAATAAAGAGCATAAAATCAGTTCAGCCTACAAATTAAAGAGTATAAAAATATTAAGGACTTGCAACAACTTGGGATTAAAAAAAACACACACAAAATCCAATCTTGTGGGTCGTTGAAAAGACGAAAGCATGTATACAACCTCGAGTCAACGGCCTCGGACTGTACGGTTTTCTCGACCTCATCGACGGCAGAATCAGGAGGCAACTGATTCCTCCTAAGCCACTGCTGCTGCTGCTGCTGTTGCTGTTGCTGAAACTGGTGTTGATTCAGCATATAATTTCTTTGGATATATTGCTGCTGCTGTGGAACCCTCGATTGAAAACTAGGGTTCGCGTTTACTCCTCCGCCTCTTCCGACGCCGCCGATTTCAGGCGTATACCTCCTTCTATTGTTATTGTTGTTCATTACAACAAAAACCCTAAAACTAACACTAACCCTAAGCAACTATCCGACACAAAGGCAAAAGTTTGTGCAGAAAACTACCTAGTCTTAATGGGATTAAAGCCGAAAACTTTCAAGACAAAACATGAAAAACCAGTGTTTTTAAACAACAATTAGCAAATCCAAGTCGGGAGTTTTTCAAAACCGAGAAATTTGTACAGTACAAAGCCGGGAGTTAAAGGAAGAAAGAAATTAGGGTTTCTTGCAATTAAAAGAACCACCACAAAAACGAAAGAGATAAACGGTCGATAAGGTAAATTGGGAACCCAAATGCTGGCGGATCTGAGAGGAAAATGAGCGAAAGTGAAGGAATTAGGATTTCGAATTGGAGCTACAAGGCGCAGAGAATAGTCGTAGTAGCAGAAGAAGTAGCAGTCACGGACACGGCCTGCTTTTGGGATGAGAAAGAAAACGCCCCAAAAATTTGACAAAGAACTGGAAGAAACCGCTCAGTTGCTTCTAGGGCATCTAATCTAATCTAATCTAAACCTAATCACCTGTTTTTTCTTTAATGTTTTGTTCTTCATATTTTAAAAAATGGTCAAAAAATTTTATGTTCGAGTCAACCCATGGAAGGATCATATTTATTAAATCTTATTTATATATTTTATTAAATTTTATTTACATATTTATACGACGGGGATAAATTAAATTTTACTTGTATATTTTATTAAATTTTATTCACATATTTATATGACATGAATAAATTAAATAGCACGATGTAAAAATACGGAACATAGTATTTTATGTGTTTAGACATGAGTTTTATCAAGTTACAATTAAGTTAGATTATACTTCTAAAAATAAAAGACATAAATCTCTTATATAGTTTTTAAAAATTAAAAAATCATTAATCTTTAAAATTTTTCAAAAAGTCCTTTTTACTTTTCAATTTTTCAAAATTAATTCTCTTATATTTTAAATAAATAATAATAATGAGATATGCTAATAAAAGCATTGTTTAGATGACAATTAACTCACTTCTTAAATTTAAATTAAATTAATTAAATCTAACCCAAACAAATAATTTATTATAATTTTTTTAAATTACTAATTTAAGTCTAATTTTATTAATTTTGTTCCAATTTAAAGGTTAATTTAAATTATTATATTAGTAATATATGATCGGCCTATGTTGGATGTTTATATTACATGTATTTTATATTTATTTTTAACTAGAATTGAAGAAGATAGAGTAGTATGCAATCTTACTCTATCTAATAAAAATGTTATTTTCAATAAACCCACGTATAAGGTAAAGTAATAACAATACAAAATATAAATAAATTTGTATAAATAAAGATATAAAAATATGTAATGCAAAACTTATTATCGTACATATACGTTTTTTATTTTAACCTGAACTTTAAGAAGTGACAATAAAATATATAAACTTTCGATTTTATTCAATTTTAACTCAAAATTATTTGTTATTCTCCTTCGGTTCTTTGTTTTCTGTTTGTTCTTCTGACACTCCAAACTACTCTCATATTATAGTGTATAACATCAGTAAGCTCTTCGTTTTTAGTTCCTTCTCTATATGCCCTTAGTGTAAGGAGGTCAGAGCTACATAATGTGAAAATCGAAGGACAAGGGTGTCAAAAGAATAAACTGAAAATAAAAGAAAAACTGAAATCAAAGCATAAGGTTGTCGGAGCTGCGAAATCTGATTTATGTTATTTTTAAACAAGTCGTTTCATTAATCTTCATTTGTTGTGTTAAAACTGGTCGATTTGTATTAATAGTTAAGGTTTCTGAAACACATGGTAAATTATGTCAGCAAACTTAACGGACACACTAACGTCGGGTTAAAATTGAAAAAAAATAAAAGTTTGAACATTTTATTATTACTTTTTGAAGTTCGGACTAGAATTGAAAAAACAAAACTTTTGACGTTTTATTGCTACTTTTTAAGTTTAGGCTATAATTAAAAATTTGACAAAAAAATTTAATAATTAACCCTAAATTAAATTCGAAGTATTTGACTCAAATCAGAGTCTAATCAAACTTGATAAACTCTCAAAATAATTATTCATCAATATATACACTACCTCATATTGTTAAGCATACAGAACGATCAATATACAAAACATGTTGTTCGTATGTGAAACAAATTTAACGGAAGCTTAAAGTGTCCTCAAAGAAGCAACATGGCTTAAGGACAAAACAGCTATCTCCTCAATCATGTCAAAAAGCAAAACATTAACCAAATCTATCTGTAACAAGTTTTAACATTCTTTCCATTATCTGACGTTTTCAGCACCAACTTCACCTTGGTTTAGTTCAGAGGAAGTTCATAATTCTTTTGTAAGATTCTCAAACTCCTCCTGCAGTTTCGTGGCTTCCAATTCAGCAAGAACCTGCTCTTTGATCTCAGCTTCCAGTTTTCCTGAACTTGACCGTTTTGACATCTCCGTCTTCAACTCCTGAATTTTACTTCTCAGTCCTACTGCGTCTATCACTCTTTCAATCTCTTCAGTTATGTGTTTCTTGAACTCCAGCAGCTTTTCAGGGAGACCAGAAGGTGGTGGAGTTGTTTCTTCATTTCTCCCGCTAACTCCAACAATCTCCAAGCCAGCTGATTTAAGAGCAGCTACCAGATCTGTCCTAGCTTTCTCTACTTCCGCAGACAAATCTTTGTCTAGTGGATCACCTTTTGGCAGCTTCTCTTCTGCAACCTTCAAAAGTTCCATTTTTGCTTTCAATTCATCAGTAATCTTCTGGTTTATCTCTGCTTTCAACTTCTCACTTTTCTCTTTCAGTTCAACAATCCTTGCTACCTTGTTTAGCTTTTCAAGCTTTTGTTTTAACCCAAGATAAGCCCCTGGTCTTGACAAGTTGTACTTAAATTCTGACATTATGTTGTCTACTTTCTCCTTTAAGCTACGACTGAGGGGCTGATTATTAGGAGATTTATGTAACTCCAACTTGATTGATTCAATCTTCTCTTGCAACCCCATCGAAATGAATGCATTAGTAATCTCACAGTCCAAGTCCTGCTTCAGCTTTTCCAGTGCTTGAGCAGAAACTGGTTCAGGAAGTGGTTTTTGGAATTCCAGGACCTTTTTCTTGAAATTTTCGATCTCTATTTCTATGTCACTTACATTTGGTTTATTGACATCAGACGGTTTCATTTTGCACTTTCTTTCAGGCTCCACAGGCACATCTTCTTGGAAACCACCTATTTGTCGGAACTTGAGCATCCGGTGGCATAGCAACTCTTCCTTATCCATGCTTGTTAGTTCCTAACGATTTTAGCATTGTTGTGAGAGATGTCTAAGAAATCATGCTTCTTTGGGAATGAATATGAATTACCTCCATAGCTTGGATTATCACAAGCTTAATTTGATGGGAAATCCATGCAGGATCTGCATGTGCACCTCCAAGAGGCTCCTGAAGGCAATAACAACATCAGTGATGATACTGTTGAACTGAAGAAAATTGCAGAGCAAAATTCCTGAACAAAAGGAACAGATTGCATACAGGAATTATGCCATCAGCTATTTTGAGCCTGTAATGTTCTTGAGCTGTTATCCTTAGCTTCTCAGCAGCCTACAGAAAGGAGGGTACTATCTCATTATATAAGAAAAGTAAACAAATCGCCAGAATAAAACCAGCCAAGAAATGAACTACCTTCGGAGCTGCTTGAGAAGATTTCCACAATATTGCAGCACATGCTTCAGGACTGAAGAATTAAGAAGGCCACATAAAACATATAAATTCCTTACATAATCTAATCAATAATATACGGGAAACTAGCGAAAAACCATAAAAGTAGCTAATCCTGATGGAAGAAGTGGTGAAGCTCCAATGCAGACAATTGCAGAATTTTGTCACTAGTTTTCTGATGGTTTGGAACTCAGTTTCCAAGCAATTTAAAATGCTTGTTTCAGATAACAGAACTACTAAATCCGAGTGATAAATATTAACACCTTGCTACATAGAATGCAGAATTCTCAAGCATGAACAGTTTATTGCAGCAAGCTATGGCAAGAGCTCCACCAGAACCACCTTCCCCTGTTACAATCGTTACAATCGGTACTTTAAAGCCAAACATAGCTCGCAGATTATGTGCTATTGCTTCACCCTGAAAAAAAGAAAAAAAAAAGAACAAAAAAAAAGATAACTTACCTATGCTATTCCTACACGGTAATGATAATGGAAAGGTAAACACACCTGACCAAGTTCTTCAGATTTTAGATCAGCAAAGGCTCCGGGAGTGTCTACAAACGTCACAATCGGAAAACCATGGTGATCAGCATATTTCATCATCCGCAAGGCCTTCCTGTAGCTGTTTTCAGACAACGGTTTCAGAACAGTTTTGAACCTCCCTATCATCAACCCACTGCAGCAGTCTAAACCATACCCGTGAGGAGTCGGCATTGCAAAGTTTCTAGCAATATTTTCCTTCGTGTTCCTGCCCTTCTGATGACCTATAAACATATAACTTTTACCATTTACGGTTCCTATGCCAGCAACAATAGCTGGATCATCATAGCCAGCACGATCTCCATGTAGTTCCACCCACTAAACAGTTCAAGGAAAAGGAATGAAGATCAGAAACTGAATCTCCTAGAGGAAAACCAAATAATATAAAATTTTGGTTAAAAATTTATTGCCTACCTTATCAGTGATATTAAATACATGATCAAGAACAGTTGGCCTGTTGGGATGTCTAGCAATTGCTAGTCTTTGAATGGGTGTCAAATGTGTGTATAAATCCTTCAGGGCCTGAAAAAAGCAGACAATGAAACCATCTAACATGCGCAAATGGTTAATAAACTGAACATCCCTGTAAGAACATTACCTGCTGATACTTCTTTTCTAAAGCTCCAATCTGATCGCTGAAGTCGAGGCCAGTCTCATCAGCCATTCTGCGAACCTACAACAAACACCACAAGAAATTCACATCTTGCATTTCAAACAATAAACCACCATCTCACCTCAATAAGTTTCTTCTCCAAATCAATCAAGGGCTTCTCGAAAGGAAGTGTCACTGGTTTTGGTTTCTCTGTCAGAGGCTTGAAATGAGAGAGATAACGCAAATGTCCACTGGTAATATTCGGATCAAGATCATCTGGCCAAGGGTAATCATGCTTTTTCCATTTCTTCGCTCTCGCAACCACAAAAAACCCTCTTCTCACACCTCTGAGACACTTGGATTGATACTCGCAGACCCTTTTCAACAAACAACTGGAGAACAAGAAATCATTCCCAGAACGTGAACTAGCACCATATTCAATAAAGCCTCGATCTTCACCTCCTGTTGCTATTCCACAATTCCGAGCTAATAAAGATAAAGTAGCCATTAAGAACAATTTACTAAGCAAGCAAATTTCTTAAGCTCCTTTGTTTTATCACTTCTCAGAGCTTCTGGCCGGCAATTCATCAATGTAGAGCGAGGAGCTCTCAGTCGTCGGATTAGCATATGAACAGAGTTGCTTCTAAAATCGAGGGCCTAGGTTCTATGTCCCTAGGAACATTTATAGAATTAGAATCAGCTCCGAGCGTACTGGAGGCAGGAGCAGACATCCTGAGGATAACTGATGTCTCTGCCTCATAGTTTTGCGCCAAGTGGTGGGAAAGTAGTGGCGGCATCTGATTGGACCGTGTATTCCACGCGCTTGCTGCGAGGATAGGATCGACATCGCACAATCTAGAAGACTGACAAATCAGCATCAAAGGATAACTTGGGACGCACTGGAATTCAGTACGAAGTCAATAAGTCAAATTTTAATTAAATTTTTGTTCAGGTTTAAGATTTCGTTTGAATTTCGGTTAAATAATATTAATTTAATTTAATTTTTAAAATAATATTATTTAAATTTAAAAATACTTTTGAAGTATTTAACATATTAAAATTTTTTTGATTAAATAATAGGGTTAGCAATTTGGACTTAACTGAATAAAGTCAATGTCAAAATTTAAAAATTCAAAAGTCAACGAACCCTGTATGTAAGACTCCTCACTTTGTGAGTGTCTGGGGAGAGTCATCTATATATGAGTGTCTGGGGAGAGTCATCTATATATGCAGCCTTGTATTTTTTACAAAGAGATTGTGATGGAGGACCATCCCCACAAGCTCTCAAGGATGTTGAAGACATGGGTTTTGGTGAACAAGAGCAAGAAAATGAGGCACAAGTTGAAGACAAGGATCCGGGTGAAGAACAAGGTGAAGTAGGGTTGGATTTGATGCTTAAGCTCCAAGCTAATTTCGGCCCATTTGGTGATCACAAGGCAACTATTTTAGCTCCTTAAAATTGACATTTGAAGAATTTACATTATGCTATTTAAGACTTTATATTATATGATTGGTGTATTTGGTCTGGCTTGTATTATTGTTTTGGCGGTTGACATTTTATATTTCCGGACTGGTTTGTTATTGTTTCGGTTTGACTGTGTTAAACCAGCCTTTTGGTCTCCAATAACTAACCAACCTTTTGGTCTCCCATTTTCAACTTATTGGAGACTTAAAGGAGTCTTAATGTATGTATGGTCAATTTTGAGCTTGAAGTGCCGAAATCCTTATGGCTATTCCAAGAGTCAAAACTTTCCTTTTATACTTGTCATTTTCTTTGCAAAGAAATCCAGTTTTTATCAATAATTTTTAGAAAATATTGAGAGCTTTTTCTTCAATTTGATTGCAAGAAATTGTCTGGGTATTTTGTTGTTTTTCCAAAAAAACAATTGGGTTTGATTAGTATCCGAAAATAATCCGTATCTTATTCTTGTTCCGATCGCACTGCCTTACCGGGAAATCTGCACAGTTTTTCGTGAATCCATCCTAATCTGCCTTGCCGTGAGCCAAATTGTCTATTTTTGATTTCCTTTGAAAGTAGACACCTTGAAGAACAAACTCCAATTCGAATTTCTAAAAACCGATCTCATAACCTGTTCCAATCCTACTTTGAATTCTGCCTTCTTCGCCAAGAAATTCCTGTACGGGCCCAGAAAATGTTCTAACTTCAAACAGCCATAAATCATTCTTCCCATATCCAAATTGAGAAATTCTTTTCTTTGAAATCATCTTTCAAGAAATGAGTTAGAAGAATCAAAAGCCTGTTTGTATCGGTTCATCTTCTAGTTTCCAGGAAATCCCAATTTTCCCCAGAACGTCCAAACACATCCCAGTCAGACATGTCCACCTTCGAACCCCCATAACTCACCCGTACCTTAACCAAATTGTCCGATTCTTTTGTCTAAACTCATTAGAACAAAAAGTTCTACAATTTTCCCTTCTACACCAACCCCTGATTCTGCCTCTATTTCACAGAAAATGACCTGAAAGTTGTTGTTCCAGTTTTACCCGAGAAGACCAAAACTTGTCCAAACTTTGTCAAATCTTTTCCAACCTTTCCCCAACCTTTTCCAACCTTCCCCGCATCACAGGGTGGATACTAAAGTTATCTCGTATCCACTACTGATACAGTTAGATCCAATAGATCTAGATTTTGTACCGTACCTGTACAAGAACAGGAAGCCATACTTGTACATAGAGAGATTCCTAGGGGTACAAGATCTAATAAGGTTAAGTAAATCCACTGGAGTGAGATGACCTGCTATCCCATCTGACAACATAGTCTGTCAGGTGTACTGGACTATGTTATTAGACATATTACAGATCCAGTTACTTTTACAGAAGTTGTTTCTGGACCCAATGCAGATGTATGGTGGGATGCGATGAATGATGAAATGCAAGCCATGAAGCATAGTAAGGTCTAGGAGCTAGTTGATTTACATCAGGAACTACAAGCTCGTCAGTTATAAATAAAGTTGAGACCTAAAGGATTTCAGGATAAAGTTCAACGATTTATGGGCTTGCTCAATTGCCTAAGGGTTCACTCAGGGAAAATGTTGACTTTGTGTTATCTTTTCTCTACATTTTGAGTGATAAAAGCAATTGTAGCTTATGATGATATAAAGTTACATCAGAAAGCTGTCAAAACCACCTTCCTGAGTAAAAACCTTTATGAAGTGATCTATATGGTACAATTTGTAGGGTCCCAGGATCCAGACAGTACTGACATATTTTTGAGTTATGCAGATCAATATATAGTTTATAATAAACCTCCTGAAGGTGATACCTTACATTTGATGAGGTTATGACCTCTTCTGACTTCTTGGGAAATAAAGTCAAAAGATGCCTGTACTATGAAGTTGAGGGGAGCAAAGTTATCTTCCTATTACTGCATGAGGATTGTAAATTGCTCACATCAAATCACTTGATCGTGTTGTATGAAGATAAGCAACTTTTGGTCAAGAACCTTGACAAAAAGACCTCAGTATAGCATCTTCTGTCCTAGGTATTCGGATTCACCAGGACATATCTCAACACTCATAAGATCTCTCAAAGAATGCATACATTGAGTATGTGTTACAAAGGTTTAATACGGTTGACAGTAAACCTGTCGTAACACCTGTCTCTCACAGTGAGAGATAATCTTTGGTACAGTACCCAAAGAATAAAGTGAAGAGAGAGATTATGAGGAATTTTCCGTATTCTAGTACGGTGGATAGCTGATGTATGCTAGGCTATGTACTAGATAGGACATTGCATTTACTGGTTGACTGTTTGGTCAATATCTAGTTAATCCAGTTATAGACTTTTGGAATACAGTCTAACGAGTATTGAGATACTTAAAGGAATCAAGGATTATATGTTGACATATAGTAAAGTCAACATACTAAACCTCCTAGGGAATTCAGATTTAAAGTTAGCTATGTGTTCGGATGATCGAAAGTTTACTTAAGGTTACAGTTCAAGTTTGCAGATGGTATATAGTTGTAGAAGTGTGTCAAAGAGACACGGGTAACTTCCTCGACTAGGCATGCAGAGTGTATGCTAAGGGGCTGCTTCGCAGACGGTTTAACTCAGAAATTTAATTTCTAAATGGTCTGTGGTCCATTCAGTGGCTAGACCCATTTGGTTTTACTATGGTATTTTTTTATAGTGTTGTTTAATGACAACGAAGAATATCACAGGGTCATCGCAGTTAAAGATCAATTATTTGGTCATAAGGGTGTTGACACGGAAAAGTGACATTAAGGTTTGGAGCATTTAAGAACTGAGGAATTGTGAGTCAATCCTTTAACTAAAGGACTTCACCCACTTATGTTTGTAACACAAGTATACAGTATAGGTGTTTTGATGTCCTTAGACACTGCTAGTTAAGGGATCGTTACGTTTGCTCCATGTACATTTGTACATTTTAAAGTATTATGATAGTATGATGGTTACTGACAAAGATGATTATCGTTTATCCTCAGTGTTAAGTGTCATCATACATTGTCATAGTAAGTATGAAAGTCTTAATATTTGTGTCAATCTTAAGCATTTGAAGGCCATTGGGCATATATACAGATTGACTTTGTGCCTATGTCATTTAGATGCATACAGTTTAACATAGCTAGCTATAAAGTTTGACATGACATAGGGGGATAAAAGTTTTTAATCCCATAAAGGTTCTCTAATGCAGTTTAGCATTAAGTTGGAGAACATAAAGGTTTTCTCTAATGTTGTTTAACATTCGGTGAGAGAAAATAGGATTTCTCTACTACAGTTTAGCATAAAGTTGAAGAAATCAAGACCTACAAACAAAGATAATACAATTTAGATCATAAAGATATCATCGTAGTTTGTCACACTCCATTTTCCCATTCATGTTAGTGGGGTATTAGGTATTCGTGATTGTATTAGATCTGTGTCACACAGGACACATACATCTGATGCTTTTCGGTACCGAAAGCCTTGCGGGACAGAATGATGGACTTTCGTTATCTTTGGATCAAATGTTTCGATTTTTAAAACTTAGTCGACTATACAGTAGCGTGGCTTAACCAGGTTTTTAAATTATTTTTTAAACTAGAGTCTGCTGCAATTAATGCTTGTCCAAAGGGGAGATTGTTAGACATTTTTGTCTTTAGGGACAATTTTGTCCATGTCTCATAAAGTTGGACTAACATTAATTGCAATTTTGGTTTTTAAATAAATTATCGGTTAAGTTACGCCATTTGATCCAGACAAAAACAATAAAGTAACTCAATAAATGATCTAAATTAATGGGTCAAAGTCCAGATAGAAAATGGGTCTCGATTAGTGTGGATCGGGTCTATATTTGGCCTTGTGATGGGGAAGCCCGATATGGAAGCTATATATAGGTAAAGGTCTCTTGCAGTTACTCAGCGGCTTCATGAGCATAAGGTTCTCTAACCCATTAAGAGCGCTCGTGAATTGAGGAAACTGTAGAAAGGCCTAGCCCGTGAGTCGGTGATCACTTTCTGTTAAAGCTCCCGGGAGATTCAGAGACGTTTGGAGCTCGGAATCGACATCAGAAACAGAGATGAAACTGAAATCCAGGTATTCCGCATTACCTTCGTTTTTAATCCTTTCATGTAGATCTGGGATACGTAATAAGGCTCCCACTATGTACTAACATGTGGTATCAGCGCGGTTACATGATCGGATTGCCGGAAACAAAGGTTTTTCAGTTTTTCCTTCGTTTTTGATTCGTTTTTCAGTTTTTTACGTATATAATTACGTAAAAGTGGTATACATAAGGTTAGCTACGAAAACGGACCAAAAACGGGCCGAACGGAGCAAAAAAGGGTTCATGGGGAGCCAAAAATCTCTTCCAGCATCGGAGGTCGCCAGAGCCGTCCAGCGTGTGCCGTGCACGCGCCCGACTCTGTTGCAGGACGCGAGAGCGTCGTGCAAAGGAAGGCACATGCATGGCACGTGCCAATCGCGGGGTGCCGCGTGGCTCTAGTGGGCGTGCGATGCATTGCACGCGCAGCTCACGCTCACGCCACCGACCCGTATGGAATGGCAGGCGTGTGTCGCGCACGCACCCATCCGGCCCATCCACCAGTGCACCACGTGTCGACGCGTGCAGCGCATGCACCAGACGCATGTGGCACGCTCGCGCGACGCACAGCAGACGCGTGGGTCCACCTGACGTCAGTCGTGCTAACGTCATCTACAGTACAAAAAATTTCAAAAATTTTAGATTTCTCGTAAGGTACCCCGGGGTGTTTTGGGTCAATTTTCGGGTTCGAAAAATTTATAAAGTAACCTTTTCTATTTTTCTGGATTTATTACATTAGTAATAAATTAAAGTTTAACTCCGGAAAAAGGAATTAAGGTATTCTGAATCCGATTTTGATTGAATTTTCATGCTTCGGACTACATATGAGGAGATGCATGAAGGTCTCATGTCTCGAGTCTCATTTTCAATGTTCGGGATTGCATGATAATCAATCGGGAAAAAGGAATTGAGACATTCTGAAGCCATTTTTGAGTGAATTTTTGTGCAATAAACTTGTCATAAGGGAGATACATGAAGTTTTTGTGTCTCAGGAGGTCGGTTCAGTATCTGGTGACGTACGATAGTCACTTTACTGAGATTTTTCTTTTAAGAAGATCTCAAATGAAGTTTTTGGAGAATGTCTTCAGAACGTGTGTGTGACAATGAGATTGTGCATTCGAATGTTTGCATTTATTGAGGTTACATTGTCACATACAGTATGCCCATAAAGAATGTGAGGATGACATAAAGATGTATCCCT
>JAOTBA010000009.1:22748415-22764993 GCA_025629845.1 Erythroxylum squamatum
GATTAACTGAATTTTGTGTTCTGAATTGTAAATTTTCTTTGTTATAGTGTTGATGAGAAGTTACATCCATTGTTATCCGAGCATACTTTTCACACAAAATGTAAACGAGAATCCTAAACATCTAATCTTACTCGAAGCACCATTTTTTTTAATTTAGTAGGCATTTGAAGAATAATATATTATTATTTGTTCTTGTAATAAATTGTTTGATTTATTTATTTATTTGTTTTTTATATGGGTCATTTTAATAAAATCTCTTTAATAATTTTAATGAATCGTTATTGTTATTTTTGTCGACGCATTTGAAGAATAGTAATTATAAGTTTTTTTATTGTGATTTGGATGTGATTAGGGGTGATGAATAAGTTTGATTCGGTCTGGTCTGGCTTGATTCGAAGTCAAAGGGTATGACTCGGTTTGGTTAGACTTCGGATTGAGTTTGGACTTTGAAATTTGAAAATAGCATTATTTTTTAGTAAAATGATTTAAATAATTAGAATAAGTCGAGTTTATATTTAGGTGTGATATAAATTTTAGACTTTTAGTTTTATATAAAGTCTAATATTTTTTAACTTGTAGAGAAAAAGGTTTTTGCAATATTTTTTTGTAAATAACAAATTATAGAAACGCTACAAAAGCTCTTTTAATGGTTTACACTTGGAGGACACGTTTCGTTTTACATTGCCCCAAATATCAAAAGTCTCGAATGGCTTCTTTGGCATTAACCGATACATCATCCTCCGCAACGGCTCGACTTTTTCCTTTTCGTCGCCGGAATGGCGTTCTCTTACTTCGCCACTTGGTGGGCACTCTTCCCCGGCCAACCCCCACTCCCCTGAGGCCCCTCACCGCCGTCCACTCTTCCATCGCTCTGTCTCCGGTCGTAAGCGGTGAGCTTAATGAAGCGATTTTCTTTTTCGTTGAAGCATTTTATCAAACATGTGTGTGTCATAACGGAAATTCGTTTGTTTCTTGTGTAGCTGCTGGTGATGGTTCTGCTAAGGTAATTGATGGGAAAATGGTGGCCAAGCAAATCACAAAGGAGGTTGCTAGTAAAGTGTCGAGAATGAAAGCTGCAATTGGTGTGGTTCCGGGTTGGCGGTAGTGCTTGTTGGGGACAGGAAGGACTCTGCTACTTATGTTCGAAAGAAGAAGAAAGCTTGTGAATCTGTTGGGATAAATTCTTTTGACGTGCATTTGCCTGCAGATTCACCAGAAGATGAAGTGATCAAATTTATATCTGGTTTCAATGATGATCCTTCAGTTCATGGAATTCTTGTGTAGTTGCGTCTGCCTTCGGTCTGATTCTAAATTATGTCTTAAAAACAGTGTATTGCTTCATGGGTCTACCTTTTTTGAAATTGAAATATGGTTTGATGAGAAGTTGGATATATTCTTGATATCTATCTATCTGTATTGAAATGTGAATCTCTTTGTATCAGCATATGGATGAGGAAAATGTTTTGAATGCTGTCAGCATTCAAAAGGATGTGGATGGCTTCCACCCTGTGAACATTGGCCGACTTGCCATGCGAGGAAGAGAACCGCTATTTGTTCCTTGCACGCCTAAAGGCTGCATAGAGTTACTACGTAGATATGGAGTTCAAATAAAAGGGAAGAAGGCTGTAGTGATCGGTAGGAGCAACATTGTAGGGATGCCAGCTGCTCTGTTACTTCAAGTAACTCTTGTTCCTATTGAAAGTTATATTTTGTACTTAGTACTTGCATGGTTTTGTGCGTTTCCTCTTCATCCTTCTTCTATTTAACATGTCTTGATCTTTTGGTGTCTGTAGAGAGAAGATGCTACTGTAAGTATTGTCCATTCTAGGACCAAAAATCCTGAAGCAATTACCAAGCAAGCAGACATTGTGATCTCTGCTGTAGGACAACCAAATATGGTGAAGGGAAGCTGGATAAAGCCTGGTGCAGTAGTAATTGATGTTGGAATTAATCCAGTTGATGTGAGCTGAGCCCACTTTTGTGTATTGGATTGTTATGTCAGGAAAGTTTTGTGTTTTCATGTACAGGGATGTACTGAAAATTACTGCCCTTGGAAGAATAAGGAGATGGATTTAACTTTTTAAAGTTCTTGGCTGCTGATATTGCTCTGAATCTTTTATCATTGCATGTACCTATAGGATGCAAAAAGTCGCCGAGGTTATCGGCTGGTAGGAGATGTTTGTTATGAAGAGGCCAGCAAGGTTGCCTCAGCTATCACTCCAGTTCCTGGTGGAGGTAGGTCCAATGACCATAGCTATGCTTCTCTCAAATACACTCAGCTCAGCTAAGAGGGCAAACAACTTCGGTAACCATTAAAAGATTTTTGTAGTAGTGTAGATTATCTTTTCTTATACTTTGGTCCTTTAGGGGAATTCAACCAAGTTGTTTCAATATAGGGAGAGAATGTGTCTTATTGATGTGGGAGCTAAGACTTGTTAAAATATCAATGGTGGGGGAAATCTATAGATATGATTTTCTAGCCACCATTCTTTTTTTCCTTCGTGGGTTAGCTCATGCTTTTGTTCTGCTCTCTTGACCTATTCCGTCAATGTACTACTTTCTGTGAGAAGATCAACAGAATAAGCAACACTCGCAGGTTGGTTCCCTTTCAACAAATTAAGGAATCTGAGGAAAAATTTCAAATCTTTTACAGCAAATGATACAAAACAAGAAGTTTCATACTTTTCTTTGACCCGGAGCACATCCAGGTTATTCTGTATTGAACAAGTGTAGTGTCTAAACCTCGGTCATGAGCAATCATGGCTCAGAAACTACAGTAAAACAAGAGGCCTGAGAGTCCTCCTGCCAAGCTACAAGATTTGCAGCAGTTGTATCAACAGGCATGAAGCCAATGTTGTTGGTCATACCAGTTTGGAGGTAGCCAGGATTGATGCAGAATCCAGGATGCTTGCTTCTCAACTTCCTTGTTGTAAGCATTCATGGCTGCTTTCAACATTATATAGGCTGAAGAACAATTAGACCAAACTTTCCATTCCAATGTATTATCATCCTTGAAATCTGCTAGCTCTACTTTTTTCGATTAGGCTTTCAATTTCTTCTATTTTGTCTTGTGTTAGGTTTCAATGATAGAGACAAACTAAATAAAATTTTATATCAGCTTCAGAGTTTTATCCCAATTAGAGATAAATTGCTATCTTATAAAGGTAAATTTGCTCCTTTTTTTTCATTATTTTTGACACCACTTTGTATTACAATGTTATTCAAACGATCAATGATTAAAAAATCTAGCTAGTTCGATCAACAATTGTGAAAATCTTGAACTGTCCAATATTTCGACTCAGTTTTTAACTCTTTTGTTTGATTTAAATTTTGTTGTTAAAATTTGATTAATTTATTAATTAACTGGTCCATTTTTTTAAATTAATAAATTCTTATAAATTAAAATAAATTGATTAGTTTTAATTTAAAAATATATTTCAATTATACTTCAAGTTTTTTAATTTTATTTAGTCTTTAGCTGGTTTTAAAACAATCTAATACAATTAAATTTTTTAATACTTAATCTTCTTATTTTACTAATTTAACTTTCAGTCCGGTTTTTAAAACATTGATAAAGAGATAGAAAGATGTCGTTTTGAAAAAAGAATTTAAATCGTAATTATTTAAAAATAATATGATATAAATCATATTTTTTGGTTAAGTAATTATTTAAAAATAACATGATATAAATCATATGTTTGGTTAGATTATGAGTTTTAATTTAAAATTTCATTGAAATGATATCATAAAATAAAAAACAAATTAGTAAATGAAACGTCAATGTTAATTAAATGATAATCATAATTTAATATTGAAATATACATTTTTTAGTATTATAATCAAATAAGGGATTTATTATTAATTTTTAAATCATTTATCATCCGTACAAAAATAGTAGTTATCTAGAAGTTGAATAATAAGGATATGTTCCAAAACTAACATGACGGCGATATAATAACAGCCAAGGAATTGAAGAAAAGAGGAGCACCGTAGATATGAAAAACAATGAAACGCAATCCAACGGACATTATAGTGCCACGTAAGCCATTACTATTAGAGTTTAGGGTTTCTGCAACTATATATACAGCCCCTTCCTTTCGTCGTCAACTCAAAGGCCTTCACTGTACTCTTTGAGCCTCTCTCCCTCTCTCTCCAAAGTTAGGGTTTTGGTCTCTTGTTTTTTGGGTTAATTTTGTGTCTCTTATTTATTGTGTTTCTGATAATGCAAAGTAAAGGAGGGAGGGACAAAGTGAAATCAAGTGATGAGAAGAAAACTGCAACAAGATGATGGATTGATTTTTCTTGATTACCAGTATTTAAGTCTCTGATGATAGTTCCATCCATTATTGTTCCTCCTGCTTTCCTTTCCTTTAAAATTTGGTTTCTTTTTCATTAGTCTTCTTTGATTTCGAATCAGTGTGTGTTTCTGTTTGTTAGATCGAACAAGTCGTCGTCTTTGCAATGGAGGAGATGTGATGAGAAATTTTTGGTCCGTGTTTCCGATTTGACCGTGACCGATAACTCTTTACCAATGTCTGATCTCTACCATTTGTTTTGTTCGATGTTTAATCTTTCTATTTACTGTTTTTTTAATACATATTTAGAAATTAAGAGATTAAAGTTTAATACTAATTTTTATATTTTAAACTTGAAAATATAACTTAAAATATTAGTTGAATTTATTATTGAAAATTAAATTTATTTTTTCTCATTTTTTAGTAAATTATTAAGTATTTGTTTTCTCTAAACAAGTTTTATTCAACAAGGATTTTTTCCCCTTTAGTTCCTTTAGTAGGAGCTAAATTGTAAACAAATAATAAATAATTGTAATTACAAGGATTTGGATTTATAATCTTTAAAATATGAATTAAATGTAAAAAATCATTAAAATGTAATTTATGAAAATTAATTTTTAATAACAAAAATTATTAAATATATTAAATTGATAATTAACAAATTAAACCTTCTTAACTCCTAGACAATGTTATGTACTAAACATAGGTATGACGTATGAGATTGAGTTTTGATATGGTATTTTTATTGATATCGTTTAATGTTGGGTATTATTTTAAGTAATTTTTTAAATTTATGAAATAATTATTAAATTTTTACAAAAATTACAAAGTAGTGTTATCTAATATTATTATACTGTTTTCAAAAATTATAATAATAAATAATAATAATAATAATAATTTAATTTATAAAATTAATTTAATAATTATTAATAAATATAATTAAATTTAAAATATATTTTTAAAATTCATAAATTTTGATTTAATAATTAAAAATATAGATAATAAATATTAATTTTTAAATATTAATTTTTAAATTATTTATTTTCAAAAATAAAATATTTTATTAATACTTTATTAATAAATATTATATAAAATATTAAAATAAATTTAAATAAAATAATTTATTTTTTAATTTTATTTAAGTTATAATTATAATTAATAATAAAAATATTTATTTTTGTTTTAAAAATAAAATTTTAAAATTTACAACAATTATAAAAGTTGTAAAAAAATAACTAATTAAAAAAATTAAAAAAAGAAGGGGAAGGAGAATGTGGGTGGAAGGAACCAAGAGTTTAAATTTTTTTGAAAAATTTATAAATCAATTCTCTTATTTTTTAAAATTTTTAGTACCGGTCGGTATTATCAGAACCAGGCCAGTACTAATTAATATTTAAACTCGATGCAATTGACCTTTTATTTTATACTAATTTTAGTCTAATACAGTACTTACTGGTCGGTACGAAACGTTATCTTATTCTTTGGTCCTAGATTAGGAGCCCAATTGTAAACAAATAATAGCCAAGGATTTTTATATTTACGCATCAAAATATAATTGGAAATAGCCTTTGAGTGAGGGTAAGGCAAGTAATAATGAATTAAAATTATATTTTGAAGTTGAATTAGTGATATGATCCTCTTTTATCATAAGAATTAAGGGATATATTTAAAATTATATAAATCAAAATATTAAGTTGATTATTGAAAAATTAAACTGATTTTTCTCAATTTGAGATAAATTATTAATCATTTGTTTTCTCTAAAACTGTTTTAAACCCTTGTATTATTGTTAAGGATTTAACCTATTTTTTTTCTTTTAGGAGCTAAAATCGTAAACAAATAATAGACCCAAGAAAACAAAACAAGGGTTTGGATTTTTAAGCATCAAAATATGAATTGAATGTCAAAAATATGAATTGAACCTAAGATATATACAGAAGAAAAATCTTTCCATGAAACAGTAAATGACCATAGTCTTCCCTTTGGATTCCTTTCAGAAAGAGCATTTCCAGCGAGCTCTTTAGTTTCGGCTGTGATCTAGCTATGGCTATGGCTGTGGCTTGTCAATAAGCAGTTCAATTCTCTGGTTAAGAAAGAAAAACTTCCATTAGAGGAGATGCAAGGTATCTTCTCCGTCGCAGACAAGCCATGAAGAAATTTACAAGTTCCCATACCTTCACTGATCTACTGACTTCTTCCAGTTTGCTTAGTATGGCCTCATTAGCTGAAATCCCTCTGTGCTCCACAGAAGAATAACGAGGTGAACCTGTCATCTGCATACAATAGGCAATAAGGCCTAATAAGCACAGCAGAACAGGACGCAACACAACTAATTGTTTACATGTAATTGGGAGTAAGAGTTGCAAGCAGTGTTTTCTGTATTTTTTTCTATTCCGTACCATGCCGGCCTGGTATTGAAATTGGTACAAAAGTAAGTTGTTCCACACCAAATCATCGTAACTTACCTTCCAGCTTTTGCTTGGTGATTTGAAAACAACTGGCCCCTCTGACAATGATGTCATCCTTGACATAGTTCCCCCTTCAGTATTGTCGGTTGTAGCAAGTTTCCAACCTTTCCCTGTATCCAGTATATTCTTTGAAGCTTCGGCTATTATGACCTGGATGGCATGCCAACAACAAATTTCCAACAACAGTTATGCACAAGCAGACCATATCGATGAACACAAAAAAAAAAACCATTGTTTTTGTCTGGTCATGGAAGGCCAAGAGAACTAAAAATATGACAAGAAAATCAAATAGGAAACGAAGTTAGCGTTACCTTCCTCAGATGTGCAGGGTTAGTAATACCTTGAACTCGTAGTTCATCTACAGGTGCAGCTTTTCCATGTGCTATGCTTTCAATTCTGAAAGTGTTAAGTCCATACTTGGATTGCAAGCAGCCTAGCAAACATCAGAACAAAACAAAACTTCATTAGGCATGGCCTATAATCACAGTCAAAAGTAAAGTGTACAGTAGAGCATAGCTGAGCTACATGAAGGTCTTTCTCAATCTGAAAGCCTCTGACTATTTGCCAATGAGTAGTTAACACACACCCAGATGAAATATTTAGTTTGTCAAACAATTACAAGAACTGAGGTCTAGAACCCACACATCTGCAATCTAGTACATAATGAAATGGATAGTAACTTCCCCACACTAAAGCCCCTTCAATTTGATACTCAACCAAATAAGGGACAAGGAAACTTGATAGTGACCTGCAATCAAATTACAGCTTAGTGTTCCCCCTAGCTATAAAAGTACATTGAGAAAACCCCTATTATATGCAGGATAACTCAAGAGTCGCATAATCATGCAGCATACAAGTAGAGGTGGCCTCATTACCTTGTTCTATAATGAGGTCAATCACCAAGGAAAGAGGAATCCGCCTCTCAATTGTGACTATGCCATAAAAGGGTATGAATGAAGGCCTTGAAACCTGGAGAAAGGGAACCAGAAAAGTTAATGGCAATGGAACTGAGTTTGCATAGATAGTTCTGTGAATGAGTATCAGTACAATCACAATAATAATGAACGATGATATCTATGATTCTCGTTTTTTCACACTGTTAACACAGTAAAGCATTCAACTTCCACACAACACATGCATATTGATGTACATGCATCCATACCTTGTAGACTATTTCATTAGGCGTCACATATAGCTTGCGTGAGGCAATATCCTTTTGAAGCACATATCTTCTAATTGGTAAATAAAGCAACATGATAACACCAACTCCCCAAGCTAAAACCAGCAAAAGTGATATGGAGAACCAAATAACTGTGTCATACTTCACATTATTTTCGGCAAGTTCTTCGAAGGAGGCTGAATACAATATCTCTTCTAAACTAACTTCACTATCGTCATCCAACCCATTTTCAGGACCAGCAAGCAGGCGATCCTTTGACGATGCAGCTTCTGATAGACCATCTGTATGTCCCATCAACATTTCTCAACTTCAGGGGGGAAACTTAGCATGAAAAACATCCACAACAAATCTGCACACGAGGGGCTACATAAAATCAAATAAGAGATTATTCCCTGATTGGCAACTAATTAATAATCATTTGCTGAAATTAATGTGAGCACATGATATCACAATCTTCACAGGATTTGAGTGTCACCAGCATAAGGCTCTAGCTCAGAAACTTAATATAAGGCACTGTTGAAATAAATGATGTCCCCCTGCCACTACATACACATAGACTCGCCAAGCTCCTAACTTCAGAAGATATTCTTCCATTCTAGAATAAAAGTCAGATGCTTATGATATTCTAATCAACACAGTCCATGACACACAGTTGCTTTTGGTATTTTCCCTTCCCTTATTGATTTCCTCAATAATATGGAGAAAAGATTGATCAAAATCATAAGCCTACCAACAATGGAAGGGTCACAGAGATTATTTCCTACAACACTTGAACAACTAACGAGAAAAGGAAAGTGAAAACAGAAAGAAGAATAATCATTCTCTGCTATTTGGCATTGTTTTTAATTCGCCTCATTTCAACTATCCTTCCCATTCATGAGGCAAAGCATCCTCAATCTCAACACAGAACCGAAAATTGAAAACCTAAACGAAATATGACCAATGCCCAAACTTACAAACCCTAGAAATTTAACATCAGATCCTCAATTACACAAAAATACATAGCCATAACATAATCAGGAACGCCCATTCAGACTCATAACCTAATTTTCTCCAGTTAAGTACACTCGATTGAATTTTAAGAACTGAGAACCCCAAAAAAAGAAAAAAGAACGCCATGGCGATTCTATTATTGCCGTAAAACGGAAACAGAGAAAAGCATGGCTTGATTACCTCACGATTCGTTCGAATCTTCAATTCAATTAAGATAGAATCGTTTACTTCGTTCTTCGAAGCTCTGAAGTTTTAGGGTATTGAGCAGCTACCAGTCCAATGTCTCTGACATTCTCAAATGTTTTCAATGACACCAAACATTCAACGGAAGCAAGAAGCTTTCCAGTCCACAGGATGCGGACAGTTCCATTCTTGATTAGTGTTCCCGCACGTGAGGCCCACCGGAGAAATTAAATCCTGGCCGTTCACAGAACAGAACAGCTAGATGGCAAGCCCGAGAGGAGATGATCCCATGCTGGCATTCCTAATTGGATAAAATAGACACGGGAAATCACCCAATCAAGTAAGCACGCGTAACAAAACGGTCAACTGATACGCATAGTATATTCCCTACCCCGTTACTCAAACGTAACCAATTTTCGTCTTCTTCTTCTTCCTTCTTCTTGGTTTCTCTTGCTCTCTGTATATCAATTTGGCAGAATCTCACACGAAATTGATAGGAAGTGTGGTGCGTGTTCTTCTTCTTCTTCTTCTTCTTCCGGTTTGGTTTGATATTAATATGTTTTCGATTTTTTTTTTTTGGATTATGAAATTTGAACGTGTAAGGGTATTGAACTGCTATAGGAATACGTCTGAAGAGAGCCGACTCTTGGTTTTCTTTAAGCAAGTCTGTGTTTTTATCTGTGTGTCTGTTTGATGTTGTTATCTTTTTGAATTTGACCATCTTTTTGTTCTTGTTTGGTCTATTGATTACTTGGTTCTCAGTAAAAATATGATCTTGATTAGTTTAATTGTTGAACGAGAATTTCTTTTAATGTTATGGTTTTGGGTTTCTCTAATGCAGAGAAAAACGGGCTTCTGATCAATATAACAGAAGTGTTGTGAAGAAATTGAGAATATAAGTAGGTTAATGGTCTTAGATTGAATGGATAAAAAGCAGCATATTGCAATTTTTACTACTGCAAGCCTTCCATGGATGACTGGAACTGCTGTAAACCCTTTGTTTCGAGCTGCATATCTAGCAAAGGATGGATGTAGAAAGGTCACTTTGGTGATTCCTTGGTTGTCTTTAGAACATCAAAAGCTAGTGTATCCCAGTAGCATTACATTCGGTTCTCCGTCCGAGCACGAAGCGTATGTCCGCCGGTGGCTTCGGGACAGGATTTCATTTTCATCTGATTTCAGTATACGATTTTACCCCGGAAAGGTAATCTTACACAAGTGTATCAACCAGCGAGTATAGTAATCATTTGATGGTCATTCTGCAAATTGTTCATGGTGCAGTTTTCTGTTGCTATGAGAAGCATTCTCCCTGTTGGTGATATCTCTGAAATCATTCCTGATGAAGAAGCAGACATTGCCGTCCTCGAGGAGCCTGAACACCTTACATGGTTTCATCATGGGAAGAGATGGAAAAGTAAATTCCAACTTGTAATTGGAATTATACACACCAATTATTTGGAATATGTTAAGAGAGAGAATAATGGATGGATAAAAGCATTTGCACTTAAATATATTAACACTTGGGTAGTTGGCATCTATTGCCACAAGGTATGTTTCTTTTTTCCTGTTCAATGGCTGAGAAATTGAGCTTTTTCACTTCTTAGGTTAGTAACACTGTGTGAGTTTAAGATCTACTTAGTTGTGGAGGGAAAACTATGATGGTGAAAACTGCTGTGTCGACATCCTCTTTCTCACCTTCATATTCGTGTAATAGCTTCAGATGGTTGACCCCCTATTAGAAATTTTAATTCAGAGTTTATACTTTCCCCTTTTTCATGCTCTGCATGATAGAAGATACGTTCTGTTGGCCGTAGTGATAACTTCTATGCATCACCTTTTGATCTTTGCTTGTCACTAGAATTTGCTTCTGATGTAACTGCAGATAATCAGATTATCTGCTGCCACGCAAGAGTATCCTAAATCCATCATCTGCAACGTCCATGGAGTGAATCCTAAGTTCCTAGATATTGGAAAGAAAAAGATAGAGCAACAGCAAAGTGGGGACACGGCCTTTACAAAAGGTGCTTACTACATTGGAAAAATGGTCTGGAACAAAGGGTACAAAGAGCTGCTTAAGCTTCTTCATAATCACCAAAAGAAGCTAGCTGGACTTGAGTTAGATTTATATGGCAGTGGAGAAGACTCTGATCAAATTCAGGTAGCAGCTAAAAAGTTGGAACTAACAGTTCGAGTACACCCTGGGCGTGATCATGCCGATCCTGTGTTCCACGAGTATGTTTCTGCTCTATATCCGACGTTTTTCTGTAATGATCATTATTTGCTTCCATATATATAGCAATAATTTGTCATGAGAACTGCTTATTGATGTGCTTAATTACAAATATGAGTTTCAGTCAGTTGCCTTATGTTAATTTCGATTCTTTTTATTGTTGTAAAAAATGAAAGTTAGGAATCTGCAAAATGAGGTTTGATCATTCAAACAACAGTTTGGCGGCATAAGTACAACTTACAAGGGTTTTCATCATAATTGCATCTGTAATAAATGAAAATGCTGAATCCTGTTACTGAATCTTTGTGTCTGAAATCTTTTATCACACGTCCTTTGTTTTGTCCTTCACCAGTTACAAAGTGTTCCTTAATCCAAGCACCACAGACGTGGTGTGCACAACCACAGCAGAAGCACTGGCCATGGGAAAGATAGTAGTCTGTGCCAACCACCCTTCAAATGACTTCTTCAAGCAGTTCCCAAATTGCAGAACATATGACAACAATGATGGATTCGTCGAGGCCACAATGAGGGCATTGTCTGAAGAACCTGCTGAGCTGACCGATCAAGAGAGGCATGAGCTGTCGTGGGAGGCAGCCACAGAGCGGTTTCTGAGGGTTACTGAGTTGGACCAAGCATTTGAACCAAAACCAGCAAAAAATCCAACAAAGCAATTTGCTTCAAAATCTTTTAATATGCAGAAGAAATGGGACGATGCATCAGCATATATTCATCAAGTGGCTTCAGGGTTTGATGTCTCCAGAAGAGCTTTTGGTGCTATACCAGGAAGCCTTCATGTGGATGAAGAACAATGCAAGGAGCTTGGGCTGGCTATGCCTGAAAGGTCATAATTGTATTTATCATATTGATTCTCTTTCAAAATGGGAATGCTTTGTAAAGAAACAACAATATATGGTGATTTAACGCTCACTAGAGGTGGCAATGGGCTTGGTGACTTGGTCTGAAGCTCGATCGGCCCCAAGGCTTCCTTCTTGAGCTCGAGTACGATCGAGCTTGGGTTGTCTAAAGTCTAATTGGGTTCGATTAGATGCAAATTAAGCCTAATTAAATATATTTTTAATTTTAAAAAATTAAAAATTACATCTTTTTTCTGAAAGTCTGAATTTTCAAAAAGACAGTTTAAGGGGGCGCTGGTTCATGGACGAAAATGGGAATGGGAATAGGAATGAATATAATCATTATAATAATGATGGTTAAGATGGAGAAATGATTACCATTAACTTTGATGGTGGTTGGTTTGTTAAAAATCTTGAAAAAAAAATGTTAAAATTTTGTTTTATATCAAATTTTAAATATATTTTAATTAATTATATTTTATGCACCCTATTTATAATGACAAAATGTTTAAAATCAAGTATATTGCAGTATTTCATTTCCAATAGCTCTTGAAAAAAAATACTCCAGTATTTTCTTGTATCAACATATCATTAGTTACATAATATCCTCAAAATCTATTTGAGATATGCCAATATTAAGAAGCTCAGTCATGAGCTCTTGCATTTTCTCATCAGTTAGGGAATTAGATTTAGACTCCGTAATCAAAGCATTTGTAACAGCTACATATTGTGAGGCCATTTGTTCGCAAATAGACTCAAACTTAGCAGTGAAATTGTCTAGCCTTGACTCAATAGTATTCTAAAGTGTTGCTGGTCTTTTTTTCTTGTAAGAACTTTCCTTTCTTAGTGACAGTTTGTATCGTCATTTGCGAATAGGGTGGCGAGCTATATTGATCTACATTAAAAAATTCAGAAAATAATAGTCTAACATATAGAGAAGGCATGTTGAAAAGCTAGGTAATAATAGTGGAAAAGAGATAAAAAAACAAGAAGTGAAAGTAATAGAGAAATGGGACATGTTTGTTTTAATGTATTTAAAATTATCAATGACAATGATGTTGTACAAGATCTTTCCTAAGTGATTAAAACTAAAGAAATTTGTCAATCACATTAGTTCAGTAAGCAAGCAAGCAATATTTTCTTTTATAAACTTCTTGGAGAGCAAAGTAAAGGTTGGAACTACTTTACTTTGATGTATGTTAACCTATGAGTGAGGTTTTACTAAATGAGAGTAGATTGTTCGTGTTATTTATGTATGACTATAGTAGATATAGTTGGATAGTGTAATAACACCATATTTGATAGTGTAGTAACACTATATTCAATAAGGCAACAACCAAGAAGGGATGGGTTACATCTATAAAATGGGAAATTTTCATGATAAATAAGAGTGAAACAACACCAATTGCAGTAAAACATCATCAGCCCAAAGACAAAACACAGCTTAAAATTGAAAGACACCGCATGTTCAATCATATGGTATAAACAAATTATGTTTCTTTATGTAGAGACATTTATGTTGTGCATAAATAGCTCCGGAATCTAAGAAACGCAAGTGCATAAATGAAGAACTTATATGAACTCGATCTCGGTATTTTTTGATGATCTTGTTAGATTCTTGGGGTCGTTCACCTACATCATAACCACAAACATTGTTTAATGTAAACAAATATATATGACTTCTAACATCGAAAGCTAGGTATTGCCAAGATATTAGCATAAAGTAATAAAAGCAACAAACTTGTAAATGTAAGACCAAGAAGGAATAAGGAAATGATAGAGTAATCAAGAAGGCTGACACAGATTTCAGCATATCATATTTCAGTAGTAACACTTTCAGAATATAAATGAAGTTGCTACAGGCTTTTGTAGTTCACTTCAGTGTTTGTATAGAACCTTTTATATAATTAACCTCCAAGTCAACTTAATCCTTTTCTGTCATTTGGATGGTGAGCTTTGACTATTGTAGGGATTTTCAAGTCAATTAAGTTTTGCAAATTCAAATTGATTTTTATTAATTTTGAACAAATATTAGAGATAAGGACATGTTTTTAAGACTTAAATAGTAATATCGTTAGTGTATCATTTAAATTTTCGAACAACCATAAAGCAACATTCTTTCAATATAAGCATATATAACTCTTGTATATATATATAATACATACTTTAGCTTTAGTAATTACCATATATATATATAATATATATATACATCAACTTAATCCTTTTCCAATGAACTACCTCACTGTGATCCTAATAAATTTGGAATGTGTGAATCAAATTTGAAGAGAAAATGCATGCTTACATTTACTCTTTCCACTCTACGCATCTCATCTTCTAGCAAAGATAGCTGTGCTGCAAATATACATATATGTGTATATATATATGCAATCAACAGGATACATACAATGGATACAATCAATAGGACTGCATAGAATAATAACAGTACATTCATATGAGTAATGATGCAGTTTCAGATACTAGCTCTAGCCTTGCTAATTTGAATGCAGAAAAAAGAAAATCACTTCTTGAATTTTGTGTACAGATTATGGATCTGCTTTTGCTTCAGATGATTCTTCATACTCAACTAGAAGGTGACTGCCTTTTTTTGGATGTTCACTATGTTCTGAAGGCTATCAATAGTTTGCTTGCTACCTTTTTCCATGGACAGTTATACTTAAAAACAGAGGATGTCTCTGAAGGAGCTTACCTGAATTTCTTGAAGAAGATTTATGATATTATAGCCTAATGTGATTCTGTTTTTAAAAATTTTGCAATTTGCTATTCTGTTGTTTGTTCTGTGCATTTCCCCATTTTGTTCTGGTCATGTGCTAAGGTTTGAAGAGTTATGAAGATGTTCGTGTGTGATGTGTGATCAAATATCTTGATATCTAGTACTTCATTTACTTCAGGCTAATATCTTCTGCTGCTGATGTTGATGGAGGTTGGACCAAATTGCAACCGTTGAACTTAGCATGAGAAGCCATAGAACTAGTCATATATATCCATTCATGCCTATACACGGGTAAAAGACTCAACAATGTAAATAGTAATGTAGTATAGGACTACACACACAGACAATAGGCACAACATTTAAGGATATGGGGTATGATCTGATGATATTCTTCTTTTCTACTTCTAGAATTTCTGCAGTATTGCAACTATTAGTATAAGAAACAACAACACAAAAGTATACTATTGAATGTCTTCTTTTAATGGGAAACCTGCAACGGAGGTGATAGGATAGGAGACAGGATCTAAATACATAATTAACCTAAACTAGATTAAGCAAATCCCAACTCTCAACTAAAAAGAGTTCACGAGATACTACCTCTGAACCAACCTATTATGTATCGTACCGTTTTTTTAGTCAGTTTACAGTGGCCAGATTTTACTAAGCACTTATGGCACGTTTACATTCCAAATTAGCGTCATTGTTGTTAAAACATTTGTACTGAATTCATTGACGATTAAGTAAATTTTTACATATGATATGCATTCCTACCTAATTAAGTTTATCCTCAAAACGTAATTAGACCTCATATTCCTTTTGATTTCTCAAAGTGAATATGCTTCCTAAGAGAGTGATACGGATTCATGAGCATTGCTACTAGAATGAGAATTACAAATGAATTTGACATGCAAACAAAATTAAGCACATTCTGAAGATAGGGTAAAAGGTAAAGCAATTATGATACTATCAATGGACTGCCAAATTGTGCTATCTTAATCAGTTAAGCTTATACTTGGACCTTGGTTCATTTTCATTATTATTAATTGCCTTTTTATGATAATCTTTTTACGCCAATAATATCATGTAGTTTTTGTAACACCCCACTCCCGCAAGACCCGAATCCGACATCGATGGTGACATCCGAGTTCGTGCACCGCGAGGGTGGCGTGCTAAAGCACTCAATCAATTAAAAGTCGGTATAATTTTTTTTGAAAACGATAACATATTTTGCGGAAATAGATATTCAGATCGAGCCCAATTTCATTCATAAACATTTTCAATCAACACATTACAATCAATAACATTTCAATAGCCACTTGGGCCCCTTCACAAAAACATAACACTTTAATCATATGGTCTTTACCTTCCGCCATAAATGCCTTTGTATACACATTGAACCAAATTTCGGAATACATAACTTACAGAAATGGCGGAATACAAATTTATACAACAATAGGGAAAAACACTAATGCAGACGCGAACTGATCCCGACCTCTTCTCTCACTCATATGCAGTAGGTATACTTCTGTTTGCCTAACGGGGTATTCTCCTAAATCTTGAAAAATATTTGCAAATTTTGGGTGAGTTTTGCGAACTCAATGAGTGACCATCATCGATGGCTCACCCAATCACATAACACATAAT
>JAOTBA010000009.1:22766681-22779788 GCA_025629845.1 Erythroxylum squamatum
TTTTCTTTTTTGTTCTTTCTGTTTTCCAGATGGGAGCTTACATTGTCGGGATTGCTAACAGATGGGAAGGGCAGAGCCTGAAACGAAGCAGGTATTCCTTTATTTGTTTGATTTTTTATTTATCTCCTTGTTTTGTGAATTAAAAATTCAAATTTGATATCTCAAGATCAGAGACCCAAATGCTGAGTTCGCGGAGATTTAAGCTCGCTTGTTAATGATTATGATTAACATCCACCATCCTTGGTAGGGGTGGCGCCGTTTTGAGTTTTAGATGTGGGACTTTAAGGTTAGCATTTATCATTTCCTTGTGCATTTACCATCGTTGATTGAGTGATGTAAGTTCCTTTGGTCAAGTCCAAAAGTTTCTGCTTTGTATGAAAATCCTACCATTTCAGTTGATTCACACGTTTATATGCTGTGACTATGCAATACTACTCTTTTCTTGGCGTAAAATAGAAGTTGCTAAGTTGGTCTGAAAGAATCATTATGGAACAAGGCGTTTAGAAAGTTCAGATAGTGAACTGATTGGTCAATTAAGCATCAGCTAAATTGGATGTTTTATATGAACAACTGTTGAGCATTGGATCTTCTATTTCAACATGCTAGCTAAGGGGTCATATGTGGTCGATTTTTCTTTTATAGTATTTATTATTTGTGAAGATATGCCTTTTTGGTATCCGAATTGATTTAATTTATCCCTCAGCCTTTGCTGTGCTGAAGGTTAACCAGTTGGGGTCTCGGTGTTTCATTCTTGAGGAATTGTGTGTGTTTGACCGATGTACCCTGCTCTCAATATAGCAGCGGCCAGGGAAATTTCTGGAATTGCAGAGTGTTGCCATCTGGTGTTTTAGTATTAGGCCTCCTTAAGAAGCAATATGCCTTTTTTCATATGAAAATTAAATGAACCAGAGTTATTAGCTTTCCTTTCGAGGCTTCTCCAGATTTTTCAGAAAAAAACAAAAAAAACGTGAACATATGCCTTCAAAGGTAATTTCTGTCTTAGATTTAGGATTTTGCCGGTGCCTTGTTTTCATCATAGACCTAGGGTTACCGGAGAACTGTAGAGAAGGCGATAGATTTTTCCGTTAGTTTTTCGATAAACAAAAGCATTGATTTGTTGTTTGAACATGGTGAAAACAGAAGCTTCAAAACCTATCCCTGAGCATTGGGAACTGGTGCGCAGTGAGCAGAAGGATGGGAAGACATCGGTAATTTAATACTTCATGCATTTGTTTAGCTGATAACCTATGGTTGTGGGTTGCTCTGAATTGACTTCCGTTTTCTTGGATTGCAATTATTTAATGCTTCCTGTCCTTCGTTAAAAAGGGTGATTTAAGATGATACGCTTTCTTGCTTTTGTCTCTTTTAAATTTGTTACCTGCTATGCTAGATCTCATCCTTTTGAACCACATTTTTGATATACTAATCCCTACTGACTCAATTCAGCCTGCTGTAATGAACATAACTTGAGATGCATGAATTGATTGCATTAGATAGATGCACTTTCTTGTTTAGGGTGGCAAACTCGTGTGATATAATCCCTTTGCAGAATAAATTGCTTTTCATTCTCCAAATTGAGACACTATTGAAGTTGCTTGAGTGAAAATTCATTATCAAAGGAACTTTTATGCTGTAATGTCCCTTTATTATTTGGTTATTGTAACTCCAGAGTTGAGATCCCTTGTCCTACGATAGGTATAAATAATTGCATCTTAAGCCGAAATTCAGTTGTTTGATGCACCAAGTAAATAACTTTCCTAAACAGTCTGACATATTCAATATTGTTGGTCTTTATCATGGCTGTGTCCTGTGAGGTTATTTGTATCCGTTCCATTTGGCTTTTGCTCATTCCTTATCATTTTCTGTCAGATGTTTTAACTGAATTTTATACCATTCTGCTGATTTTTTGGTCTATGATGTTGACTTGAAGAGCTATAAAGCCACAGTATACCACTATGAACTTACCATTCTAGGATATGAAGTTTGATTGGTTTCTTCTTACATTTGGTCCTTGTAGTGCTGCTACATATGCCAGGCGACGGGACAACATTTTTATTCGTATGAAGGCCTTGCACGTTATGTGAAGTATGCCAAGGCAGCTGAGGTGTCCATTTACGCACAGGTGATCTGAAGTTTTTATGCAATGGGCTAATGTGAATCTTGTTGTAGGATCCAAGGACATACACTCCTTTCGTTTTTGTTTGCACTTGCTTTGAATACACTCCAGAATTCGTGTTTTCTTGATAACCAATGCTTGGCAATCCTATGACTGTGGATTTTGGACTTATGTGCAATTCTTTGTTACTGCCTTTAGTTCAGAAGATAATACGCTTTTCTCCTCCTACTTTTGATCAACAATGGTTAGTGTTGGAATGCATATGGTGAATTATCTTTGTTTGTCCAATTTCTTCATTTGGGGCTGGGACACATTTTAACTAGTGACAGTTTGTCCAAGATGATGGTGATCTTTCAAACATATGACTTGTTCTCTTGGAATATTGCATTGTTAAGTGCTCCATTTTCCTTTCCCATTGAGGTCGAACCTAAACCTGTGCTCAAGAGATAGCTGCCATACGCTGATAAGGGATGTATGGATTCTCAAGACGGACAGCCCACATCACATGAGTGAATAGTGAGATACAACCCTGAAATTTTCTTTTAAATATAGTTTGTCCTATTGAGAATTCTATATGGGCCAGTAATGATAAATCATAAGGAGGCCATATTTGATAACAGTGATCAAATTCCTGTTATGTTCTTCATTTGCTTTACCATTCTCTTACAGGACTTCAATACCGACGACTTTAAGAGAAAATCTAGCAGATTTAAAGGTCAACTTCCTCTTGTCGGTGAACATTCATCCGCTGTTTGTCAGGGTAAACTCTAGTTTATTCTACTTCTACTGTGTCTTCTGTCTCAGCATTGGATTCTTTATCCTGCAAGTGATTGCTTGCATCACTATAAATTATTTCGCATGCACGAACGAAATGTCATTTCAGACGACATCAAAGAAGCTGATGTACTCGTTTTCCAATTCAAGGAATCTGGAGTAGCATTACGATTAACTATTCATTATTGCAGAGATTTTAATCAACTTCAGATACTTTTAGCTCAGTTGTTAATCAAGTCTTCATCCCTCCTAGAAACTGCTGCTGTTGAGAAAAGCCCTGAAGAGGAAATGACCATTCTTTTGGGAGTGACTGATTCTGCAGAAGGGTGCTCTGCCGGAGAAATTTCAGCATCAGTTGGTGAGCCTGCTCGGAACGGGCTTGAAGAAAAACCCGCAACCAATCTGGAGGGTACCGGCAAAGGCAAAGTCATTCTCCAGTACTTCAGAAGAAGGTTTAAGGGAAAGGAGAAACTTGAAAAGATGCAAGTTCAGACCACAAACTGACTCGGGGCATTCAATACAGAGCTGCAACTGCTTGTTTCTTTACTAATTGACACAGTACTAAGCAATGTGTGAAGTTAACTGATGTTGGAGACTTCTCACATTTATTTCTGATACAAAGTTAAATCTCTTTTGCTAGGTTGCTAACTCAGTTGCCTGCATTTTACTTGATTTGCATTCATATATGGATTTTTGAACCCTGCAAGGTGAGACAGATAAGCTTGTCGAAACAGCCCGACCCAGTTCGGGCTGATCCGAAGATCACGAGTTCGGTCTTGGATTTAGAGTCATACCCGAAGCCCTGCTGTAGGTTCTTTGATATAAACCACTGGTATAACACAAGAAGATGTTGCAATGATTTTAAACTTATTCCGTCCACTTTAGGAAATTGAGCTAATTAATTATAATTTACATTAATTCAAACTTTGAAAATTATAAAAATTTTAAATTAATTAAAACGCCAAAAAGTATAAATTATTTCAATTTTTTATACACCCAAAAGCCAAAAATAACAAAATTGAGTCTCTTATAAAAAAAATTAAAAAAATGAACCAATTCGGTCGATTCAATCGTAAAAACTTTGTACCGGTTAATTTTTTGTTCAATTTAACCTACTTTAATTATTCTTATTATTACACAAATTAATCAGTTTATAGATCAAAATTAATTAATTATTTTTCATTTAATAATTTTCTTTTTAAATTAAAATTTTATAGATATAAACGATATCTTTCAGTCATATTTCAAATTCTTCAATTTTATGCAATCTTTAACCGATTTTATAACGGTCTAATATTGGTTCAACCTTTTAAATCTTAAATTAAGGTTGACAATGAGTCAAGTTGGGTCAAGCCCTTCTGAGCCTAAGCTCAACCCGATAGTTTCTGTCTGAGCCTTATCCAAGACCTTATCGGGTCTGAGGTAGGTCAAGTCTGCTATGCCCGATCTATCCAATTTTTTAAAATTAAAAATAGAATTGATATTGTTTTATAAAAAACATTTCAACTTTGTTATTCGTAAAATAATGTCATTTTTCTTCTATCTGTGGGGCCTCAAATAGGCCCTAATCTAAGCAATACTCGGTCAAACCCAAACTTGGCTTGTGACTTCGGATCGGACCGAACGAACTCGAGTTTTACCCGAATTTGATTGCCATGTTTATATTAAATTTCTTATTTTATTGGTTTAATTTTATTTTTAAAATATAAAAAAAAAACCCCAATTTTTAGGAACAAAATCCTCTGTCCAGTTTATGGTGTCTTATTGTGTCCAGTGAATCTCAGCTATTCATTTATGCGAGTCCCGTATGGGCCCTACATAAATAAACATGATACCCGCATAAATAAATGGCTGAGATTTACTGGACATAATAAGACACCGTAAAACTGGACAAAAATTGGACTCCAATTTTTGGAAAATTTCATTGCAAAACAGTACGAAAGGAAATTTCAGAACAAAAATGAAAGGTTCGTTGAAGTATAACCAAACTGTCCATTTCTGACCACATAACCAATCAGAAGAGCCAACACATTTGGTGAATATCTTATTCGCCATGTGCAAACCACCACCACCGTCGTCGTCCTCCGCAACGACCGTCCTAAACTCTTCTTCGGAGCAGACATCGAGAGTCATTTCAAAAGAATTGAATCCCAAATTTGCCGCTACGGTCAAAGGGTTTATGGTCGGGGTCGGAGTCACCGACTCTGCGATTGCGGACTACAAGTCAAAAGGCTTTTTCGACGACATGATTCACGACCTACTCACCGCCGATCTCGTCCAACGAGGCCGCGTCTCCTGCTCTTTCTCCGTCCTTCCCTTCATAACCGTAATTCAAATTCAAATTCAAATACCCTAATCTTTGTTGGGGACACAGGATTTTTAGATTAGATTAGTAAGAAATTTCCCTTTTTGTTTGTAGAATTACTTCAAAGGAGTTCACGGAGGAGCTGTTGGAGCTATAGCCGAGAGATTGTCGACTGCTTGCTCAAGAACCGTTGTGGCAGAGGATAAGCAACTCTTTCTCGGCGAATTGAGTATTTCTTATCTCTCCGCCGCTGCTACAAATGTACATAACTTTTGCTTTTGTAGACTCTGTGATAGTACAGTATAGCTAGCTTTTACTCAGGTGATGGTTTTTCAGGAAGAGTTGGTCGTTGACGCATCGGTGGTGAGGAGTGGAAGGAATTTGACGGTTGTTGCTATGGAGTTCAGGATCAAGAACACTAAGAAGCTGGTCTATACTGCTCGTGCTACATTTTATCATCTTCCAAGTGCCAATCTGTGAAGTTCCAAAGAGCGTTCTTGTTCTTCTCAGATCATAAGCAAACTTGTCTTCTTATTGATCAGTTCTAGCTGATTTGTGTAGCTTCTGATTGGTGGTTCTACGCATTGGAAGTTCCTCAGGATCTCATCTTCAAGGGTTATACAATGCTTGTAAACATTACAGAACGACAGTTGTATTGTGATCGTTGAAACTAATTTTACATTCAACGGAATAAAGAGTAGAACTTGGGCAATTTAGTCCCAATATCCATAGTTTGCGAGTCTTTTCGTCTTTCGTCTTTCAATTACTCGAGATTCTCCATCCAGTCGAGCACATCTATGTTGCTTATTTCAGCTTGAAATGGAAGGAATGTTCTGCAGCTTGTCCATAACAGCATGCTTGTACTGCCTCGTTAGGAGAAACTTTGCATTCTTCTCCCTCCCTACTGTTGCTTCTTGCTCAGGTTACAAATTTGAGCAAGTTTTTAGGACTGATCATCTATAAAACTGGAACTAGTTAAATACACTAATGAGGAAAAGTTGAAGAAATAAAAGCATTCGGAGAAGACGTGCAGCATACCGTGCGATTTGGGGACTCATGAAAATATGGCGTTAACAAATGCCTCAGCATCAAAGGGTTGGAGGTCTTCTAAACCTTCACCAACGCCAATAAACTTTACAGGAATCCCAAGCTCATCAACTACACTGACCTGCAAGATGAAATGGATTGTCAAAGAACCCAAGTTCATAAAACAATACACACCACTGAAATAGGAGCATACCACACAGCCACCTCTGGCAGAACCGTCAAGTTTCGTCAAAATCAACCCAGTTATTCCAACCACCTGTCCAGATCTTGCAAGTCAATTGATTGGTGAATGAATTTTACCATTACTCGATAACGGGCAAGCAACTTCTTGTAAAAGTAGGAGATAAGGAACCGTGACCAGACAACAAGAAATAATCACAATGTCAAATACCGATCTATCGCATAACCTTTGAATTGATATCTGATGAGCTTTCTTAATTTTGGACACCCCAGGATAATTAGAGTTGTATTACTTTTCAGAAACACAATACATAATAAAGCAACAAAAAGGATAGGGAGATTACTTCATTGAACTCTCTTGCTTGAGGAAGCATATTTAAACCGGTGGTCCCATCCAACACTAGTAGGATCTCCTGCAAATCTTATAAAATGGTCACACAAATCTCTATCATAACTAATCTACGTTATTCAAATAAGATATTTCAAAAAAAAAAGAAATGGGAGTATCTCAATAGTCACAAACAAAAAGTTTTTTCCATTGGCAAAAGGGTGAAAGGTGTATTTAGATACAGAAATACGATAGCATAAACAGCAAAAGTTTAATGTTCTTAGAGCCTGTGCAAAGTACTAAGTTGTTAAAAGTATGGATAGTTGAGTTTACATTAGGTGCACCCGGAACAGCTTTTCCAACGGCTTTCTTACATGCTATTAACTCTTCCATAAGGCTGTAATTAGTGTGAAGACCTGTAAAACAAGAATTTCCTTAAAACTAAAATTAATAAAGCAGTTGGAGGAAATGTATTCTATAACAGCAAATCATGAGCGCTTGAAACACTCACGTCCAGAAGTGTCACATAAGACAATGTCAAAGCCTTGTTCTTTTCCTCTTTTCACGGCCTGTGAAAGAACTGTTCAGAAAGCACCTTCAGATCGTATGCTCATTGATACACCACCTTGTGAATATTTTTCTTTCAATTCAAAAAGCTAAGGCACAAAAAAGAATCCCCAAACAATTTTCTCTACCTGATGATGCTTTGGCCTTTTCTCTTTCAGCAACAACAATCTCACATCCAGTCCTTTCAGCCCATATCTCCAATTGATCACTTGCAGCTGCCCTAAAGGTGTCACCTGCCGCCATTAATATCTGTAACAATATCAAAGCTCTTAGGAAATGATGAAATTCTTGTGCATAAATGATCTTCCTTTTTGAGAAAAAACTGCATGCAAGAGGTCAAGGTCATGTTCAAACAAATTCCAATTGTAATAGCATATGCTGTTATGTGGCATCAATCTTTAGAGTTGTGATGCACGCCCCCTAGGGAATCAACTAAGTTGCTGCAAAAGCTCAAATCTCACCTTTGCCCCTTCATTCTTCAATCGATATGCTAGCTTTCCTGCAACATATTTGACAAATAAGCGACTTTACCAATATAGATGGTTGCAAATAATATTGTTTCTTAAGAAAAGTCAAGTAAAAAAATCTCTAATCAAATGATGCCCATTGAGTTTCTAAGTTAGTACCTATACTACGTAAAGAAGGCAAATAAAACTTGCCTATGTTTCAAGTTAAGTCTGTTAACCCAACATATACACCAAACCACTTGAGCCGTGCACAACTGCCCCGGCCCCTGGGTACTTGCATAAGTGCATTAGATGTTGAAACCAATTCAACAGGCATTGAATACAACAAACTGCGTAAATTGTATATATGGGTGTTATATTCTATTGACATCCTTTCTTGGTGATTCAAATTTTCGAGTTTTCCCTTGCAATTAAGTTCCTAACATACCAAGAGAAGTAGTCTTGCCACCTCCATTAACGCCAACAATCATAACAACAGCCGGTTTCCTGAAAGTATTTCATGTCACATAAACAACAGCAAACTAAAATCAACTCTACACTAAATAACAACTTTACAATCGGAGCTTTTCTCATTTTCAGATAATACCCAGAACCTGTAACCCAATTGAAGTTCAGTCTTGTTCCCTATCTTGCTTAACATATCCAAGACACTCTTCTTCAGAGCAGCCTACAATAATCCAATTCAAAATTCACAATGTAATGTTAATTTCCAAACTTAAAAAACAAAAATTACAATTAGTTTAAGAATGTTTGCACATGTTTCCAACCTTAATGTCGCTTCCTGATTTCAACTTCCCTGCTAATATATCCTCCCGCAAGCTCTCCACTATCTTTATAGTAATTCTCGGCCCAAAATCAGACACCAACAGAGCCTACTCAAAAATAAAAGAGCAGAACTTCCTTTAACAGCAATAATAACTTGTCGTTTTAGAAAGTGGGTAACTAAAATGAAACCTCTTCGAGTTCGTCAAGGACTTTGTCGGTATCGGAGAGATTCCAGTATAAAAGCAATTCATCGATAACGGCGAGGTTGCTTCTGGTCTTGGAGAACCCGGAGAAGATCTTGTCCACATCACTCTTTGCCTTCTCCTTTAGCAACCGACCCAACCGGGTAAAGAACCCAGTCTGGCTAGCCGAACATTTGAACCGGATGACTTTGGGCGAACTGGACCGCAATCGAGGAGAGTTGAAGATAAGGTGAGGTTGCCATGAGAGATGGCACGAAGTGGTAGCCATTTCCAAGCTCTGTACTAACGCGCGTTGGTGGTGAGCTAAGTGTGCCTTTTGGCTTCCCGAAGACGACGTCGTAGATGGTCCCAATTAGGCAATTAATTCAAAAAATTGATATTTTTTTTATTTCTTAGACCAGGATATCCACCGATGGACTCAGTGGTTAATCTCTTTGTTGATTTGTAGGCACCTCACAGGGTGGGACAGCTGGCTCAAGAATTTAAGGCTGCTCCATACCCAAAACTAATTATCAAACCCCTGACCTTGGTTAAGGATGGAAAGATCAAAAAATTGATATTAATTATTATGTAATTTACATTAAAGATTTTGAGTTTGATTTTTAATTTATTTGAATATTAATAATTGATTTTTTATTATTATTTAAATCAATTTCCCTTGGAGTCATTTGCATTCTTCCAAATTTTCATTTTACATATTTAAAGAGTACATAAATATTTATCGAAATTTTTACTCCATGTTGTTTAAAGAATGTCGAATAATGAGTTAAAAATTGAATAAAATTAAATAATTAAAAACATATCCAAAAGAAATTTTCCTTATTTTTTAAAATTTTAAAGTTTAATTTTAAAAAAATATTATTAAATAAAAATTAATTAATTTATTTTAGTTTATAAAAACTTATTAATTAATAAAAATTTACCAATTTATTTATAAATTAATTATTTTTTAACAACAATAATTATTAAAATAAATCAAACTAAAAAATTAAAACCGAGTCAAAATATTAGTATAAAGTTTTCATCGTTAAACGGTTAAATCAGCTAAATCGATTAATTTCTATAAATTATCTATTTCAGTCGACTAATTTTTTGTTGGATTTATTTATTAAATAAATAAATTTTTATAAATGAAATTAGAACGGAGCTCGTCAGGAAACTACGTGGAGCAGAAGCGTCGACTCAACTTCTTCATTAATAACATACTACATAAGGGAACCTTAGTCGAGTGAAAGTAGTCAACACGTTTGACTCGCTCTCCCAACACGTTTGACCACTATGTCTGTTTCCTCTACCTTTCCCATCAACTTCCACGCAACGGACAACTTCCATACCTATATATACCTATGAAAGACCTCTCACCTCTTCACGATTCTAATCCTTCAAACCACTAGAAACTCAGTTACCCATTTAAGCTTTCGCATTATCGATCTTATATATCTGGACATGGCGTTTCTCACTCTAGAAATCACCATCCTGTCTGCAGAAAACTTGTGTGTTAACAAAAAGCCTGTGAAAAAGAACAGCTTCGTCGTTGTCAAGGTCGACCCTTCAAACTTCAAATCCACAAGTGCTGAATCTGAAGGAGGATGCTCTCCTTCGTGGAACCAGAAGCTAGTGATGGACATGCCAACGGAGGCTCGGTTCATAACCCTCCAAGTGCTTTCCAAGGTTGGCTCTGCGAACAGAGTCATAGGTAGTGTGAACGTTCCGGTTTCTGATTTCTTCGGGAGACATAATACGGCGGAGAATTATGCACACCTCTTGAGTTACCGACTGAAGAATGAGAAGTGTGACAAGACTGGTGTTATTAATGTTTCGATAAAGGTATCGGACGAGGGTCGTCATCTTAATAAATTGCGAACGTGTTCGTCGCCGTCGAAGCCCGTTGTGGGATTGGCCGTCGGTGAGAAGAACGGGTACGACGGCGGAGTCGTGATGGGGATTCCTGTGTGGTGTGCTTCTCGTGCTTAAGCTATGGCGGCTGCTTTTTAACATCGAAGTTGTCTAACTCTCTGACCCGTTCTTTTCCAGCCGAGTTTGTAAATAGTATACGGATCATAAATGCAAAAGAATTTCATTACGACAATTTTTTATTTTTATTTTTTTGATGAATAACGGGGTTAACACCCAAGAAAAATTACGGAACAACAACGCGGGGAATAGAAACCCCAACAGAGTCAGCAATCAAGAGCGAGGAGAGGCCCTCCACTACGTCAGTAAACCAGTGTACCCCGATAGATAACCGATAGCTATAGTTTGCTAACCAATCAGCACAACGATTTCCTTCCCGAAAAATATGAGTAATGTGGACAACCCATTGTCGGGATAACAACTCTTTAATGGCTATAATCAGCGGGTGCACTACCGTAGGTTGGTCACTAGTGAGACCGGTCACCACTAGTTTCGAATCGACATTTAGCATCACCTGAGAATACCCATGGAACCATGCCAACGTCAATCCATGAAACACAGCCCAGAGTTCCGCCTGCCAGGAGGAACAGATACCTAAATTGGCGCCAAACCCAACTAACCAACTGCCCCCCGCATCCCTAATCAAACCACCTGCTGTCGCCAACCCAGGGTTCCCCTTTGAGGATCCATCCGTACACAAGTTAACCCAACCCTCGCATGGTTTCAACTAACCAATATCAAGAACCTGTCGCCGCGGAGCATTCGAAGGCAAAACGTCGCGGTGCAATTGCTGAGCTAAAATGGCATCATGGACAAAAGCATGGATTTCGCCAATCGAGTGAGCTGGGTGCGAGGAAGGGTTAAAACATCGTTTATTGCGCCAAATCCATAATTTCCACAACACTATACCAAAAACCAAAGGCCAAGTAGAGTCAGGAGAGTGCCCGGTGCCCGATTCCAAATTGCTAACCAACCAGGTGAAAAAATCCAGGCGAAAGAATTCATATCTCTGCCGCCCCGGGACAAGCTGAAGCCAAATCGCACGCTCACGCCAACAGTTGCGAAAGACATGAGCAGCAGATTCCTCTTGGAGCGGGCAGTCCGGACAGGAGGGGGAGTCAGTCAAAGCGAGTTGAAATCTCCGACCATTAGTCATCAATCGGTGATGAGCCACCAACCACAAGTGGAGTTGGACTCTTTTCGGACCAACCCAAGACCATATGATCTGCCAGAGGGGAAGCCGGGTGGACCACAGATGCTGGCGGAGAAGACTGTAAGCCGAACGGGTGGAAAAGAGGCCACTGGCCGCAGGAGCCCAAGATAGACTGTCCGCCGGCTGGGAGGGACTAGGAGGGAGCACGACTGCAATGTGAAGCATAAGCCTCTGGGGAAGAAACTCCCTAAACAGATCCCACGCCCAGGCACCCCTAGCATCAACATAGTCACAAACATGCCGGTCTAAATGATCCTCGGGGATCAACTGTAGAGCATAGGAACATAGGTTAGTAAGTACCCCTGGCACCCACTTATCATACCAAAAACGAATCTGTTGGCCATTCCCTATCAACCATGTAGCACCAGACTGGACCAAGGGGAACACGGCACAAATGCTACGCCACAGGGGAGAGGCAGCAGGCTTCGCCAGTAATCCCCGATGGAAAGGGCGATCCAGTTTATATTTGGCACAGAACACCTGATTACAAAGCTTCTGTGGTTCGGTAAGAATGGACCACCCGAGTTTCATATGAAACGCCATATTCATGGCCCCCAAATTCTTGAGTCCAAGACCCCCTGAGTATTTCGGGCTACACACCTGTCACCAGGAAACAAGATGCATTCGATGTCGGTCCGGCATATCGCCCCATAGAAATCGGTTGCAGGCAGTATCCATCCTATTGAGTAATCCCTTCGGCAGCTTAGCTGTTTGCATCGTGTATAGAGGGAGAGCCCCTAAAATCGATTGACATAACGTCGCTCGGCTGGCCATAGATAATCTGTCCGCTTTGTTGGGACCCGATCCGGAAACCGGATCCCAACCGAAAAAGAGAAACGGAAAAGCGAAACAAAGTGCGGAAAGATGCGAATCGGAAAACAAACCGAAACGAATCGACAAAACGGATGTCCGACATCCGGAATCGCGTATCTTAAAAAATCTATCGAGTCGCGTTGGAAACCTTAGACTAATCCCAATCTGAAATCCGGTATAAATTTTTTTTTCCTTCTTATTTTTTTCTTTTTCATCTTATTCATCTTAATTCCATATTCATACTAATCTGTTCTCATGCTCCTTATGCAATCTCATTCAAATTAAAGCAAATACTTTTCTCTCTTGGAAATTCAACCTTATACAAATCTCAACTACCCAATCATATTCTTATACATTCATATAAAACCTCAAACTCATTTTTAAACCCATTTTACCGAAATTTCGGCAGCATAAC
>JAOTBA010000009.1:22779888-22796689 GCA_025629845.1 Erythroxylum squamatum
GGGTATAACCCCCAAACACACGCCGCAGTATAACCTGCAAACACCTTCGGGTGGGGTGTGGGGTGTGGGGTCCAACACGCTTGCCACCCTGATAAACGCGCATGCACTGTTTGAAGAATATGAGAATACGTGGCATGAGAAACCTGACGATGGAGTAGCGGCACGCCCAGGTATTTACCAAGATCCAAAGTCCGAGTGTAACCCGAAATACGAGCTATGTCACCACTAACCGTGGGCGGAACATTAGGCGAAAAATAAACGGTAGTCTTGTGAGAGTTAATACGTTGCCCCGAAGCTTCACATAACAAATTCAAGCAATCGAGAATACCACGCATTTGGCGCTCAGTCGCTTCTGAGAACAACATCATGTCATCAGCGAAACAGAGGTGGGAGATGGATGGCCCCGAGCGGCCAATCCGAAACGACTTCCACAGTCCCTCACCAACCCGAGTCTCAATAAGATGAGACAATCATTCCAGGCATAAAACGAATAAATAAGGGGATAGGGGATCCCCCTGACGGAGCCCCCGGCCTGGTTTGAACGCTAGAGTTGGCCTACCATGCCAAAGAATCGTCAGTTGAACTGAGGTAACACAATGCATGACTAATTGCACCAGAGTGTCAGGAACGCCTGCAATACGTAAAGTGTCAGAGATAAAAGACCAACTCAGACGATCATAAGCCTTCTCCAAATCCACCTTAATAGCCATAAAGCCCTTCTTGCCCCGAAGTCGACGGAAGGAGTGAATAATCTCCTGAGCCACTACAATATTATCAAAGATTTGCCGCCCTGGTATAAAACTACTCTGATAAGGGCCGACAAGAGAGGGGAGAACAACCTGAAGACGCTGTACAATGATTTTTTAAACGATTTTATAACTTACGTTGCACAAACCAATGGGCCGAAAGTGAGTGACCTGATCCGGGTGGGCAACCTTCGGTATTAAGGTGACATTCGTCTCATTAAGGTCCTGGATGAGAGGCGGTTGAGCAAAGACACGTTGCACCATCGTGATGACACTGGGTTGCACGAGCTGCCACTGGGACTGAAAAAAGTGGGCATGAAATCCATCCGGACCCGGCGCTTTATGCGCACCAATCTGAAAAAGAGCATGCGTGACATCATGGGCAGTCACCGGGCTGCTCACCGCCTGCCACAGGTGTTGCGGGAGAGTCGGAAATCCGTCCCAAAGAATGAATGGGGGCGGACCTCGACCTCCTCAGAATATAAGGCTTGAAAATAACTCAAGCAGTGGACTCTGATCCTATCCGCCTCATAAACCCATTGACCCGAATCGTCCCGCAAGGCTTCAACTCGATTCCGCCTCCGACGAACAGCAGTAGTGGCATGAAAAAAGCGTGTATTACGATCCCCCATGCAGAACCAATCCGTCCGAGTTTTTTGAAACCAGTGCAACGATTCCTATCGAGAAATAAGCCTGTATTCAGCTTGAAGCTCCGCTTCTAAAGAAGCTAAAAACCGGTGGGGACGGAGCATGAGAGCACGTTGCACGCCGCCAAGTCTGGAAAGGACCCTTTTTTTCCTACGGAAAATATTACCAAACACTACTCGATTCCATTCCTGCAGACTGTCGCGCCACCGGGACAGCATAAGGGGGAGGGCTTCCGAATTGTCCCAATTCGTCTGTAAAAGGCGCAAGTAATCAGGGTGCGTCGTCCAAGCGAGTTCAAACCGAAACGTCAGATCACCATCTGACCTGCAACGCGGGGGGGCGATGGAAACAAGTAAGGGATGATGGTCCGACCGGACCCGAGGGAGATGCCGAATATTGGTCCTAGGATAACTCGCACACCATTCAACATTACCAAACGCTCTGTCCAGTCGTTCAAAAACGCGTCCGAAGGTTCTGTGATCCTGTCCCCGCCATGTAAAAGGCGGACCACAGAAGCCAAGGTCCACCAGCTTGCAGTCATGAACCCACTGTTGAAACCGGGCACATCTACGAAAATCAAAAGGGGCACCCCCGACTTTCTCCGCAGGATCTAACATTTCGTTGAAATCTCCAAAAAGAATCCAAGGCTGGGACATGGACACTGCCATAGCCGTTAGCCGCTGGAACAACTCGGCCTTGAAAATAGGCGTCGGGTGAACATAGACACAAGTACAATACCAGATGCTGCCATTAGGCCGGGAAATCTGCAGATGAATGAAACCTCGACCACTGGCCACCACGGTGACTGAGTCAGCAGTGTCTTTCCATAAGAGCCACAACCCTCCTGAAAATCCTTGAGCATCCACCCGAAAAACATTAGAGAACCCCAGCTGCCGAGAGACCCGATTGGCATGAGCCCCACTAATCTTGGGTTCCGCAATGACCACCGCGTCGACCCGGTGTATGCGAACTAAATCTTGCAAGGCCTCCCGAAACTCCAAAGTGGCTGCGCCACGACAATTCCAATAGATGAATTTAATCATAATATCAAAAGAAGAGAGGGGGTGCACCAAACCACCCTAAGCAACGGAAGGTTCACAAGAACCATCATCCAGCGAGCCAGCGGCTTCCGGCATAAGCAGATTCGCCGTTGGCCCCAGTGGGGTTTCAGACACTGCACAACTCTCCAGCCCCCCTCCGCAATGAGGATTAGGACTAGACATGACATCGGCCATTACCGAATCCGGAGGGTCCGGGGGGTGACTTGGGATCTCGTTCACTAAGGCAGTATCAGAATGGGGAGCATCCGAGAGTGGGAGAGGAGCAGGGAGCACAGGCTGGGTTGGAGGGACGTCAATCTGCATGGAGTGCATGCATGGGCGGGACGACGTGGACAAGTCATTCAGGACGAGCGGCCCAACGGAAGGCACCGTGCTCCGAGGCGGGCCCTGAGACTGAATAACGGGGGGGCGATGCGGAGTCACCAGCCTAGTCTCAGAGGACGAAACATTTGGGCCCGAAGATGGCCCACTACCAGGGGACAGAGTTGGTCGTCTACTCGCCTCCTTGTTTTTAACAGCAAGAAGAGAAGGACGTGGGACTGAGCCCTGGGCTCGAGATGAGGTGACACCGTCCGCAGAACTGGGAGCTCGAGGGAGGCTCTGCTGCTCCAAAATATGAAATCGTGAACCCGGTATTGGCACATCCTTGTCCGGAGGACTATCCGTTGCCCCAGCTACCCTTGCTGCATGTCCATCATTGTCTGACCCATCTCGAGCTGTAGGCGGACCGCGTGTGGCTACCGTACGGGGGCGTCCACGCCTCACTCGCTGGACCAGCATCCAAGAGCCATAAGTCTCCTCTATCTCTGGCCGCGGAGGGAGGCACACAGGAGGGGGCGGCGCCACCACAGGTGCCACGTCCTAAGCCGCATTAGCGGCTGCCGCTACCACAGCGGGGGCAGCATGAGGACATTGTTCACGTCGGTGGCCATAATTGCCACATCCAAAACACACTAGATGCAAACCTTCGAACTCCACTTTCCAGATTCGACGCCTCATGCGAAATTTAGCAATCAATGGTTTGCTCAAATCGACCTCCACACTAATCCGCGCATACTTGGCTCGGGAACTGGCCGCTGTACTTTCATCAACTCTCATAGTTTTGCCCAATTTGTTCCCAATCCGAGTAAGAATGATTTTGTCATAGTATTCCACCGGAAGATGAGGAAGGCGCACCCATACCGTAGCTTTGTCGACAGAAGCCGCAAATGGGTCAAAATTTGGACGCCATTGCATGACAGCGAGAATGTGGTCCGCCACCAGCCACGGACCTCCTTCCAAAACCATACGATAATCCTCCATGCAATGAAATTTGATCAGATAATAATCATTCCCCATATCGGCGAACACCACATCACATTGAAGTTGCCATTGTCTCTTTAACGACGCCACCAGGAATCTGTACCCCACTCGCCGGCCTAACACTTTAATGATCAAAGTATTCCCCCAGACACGGCGCATGCGCTGTTTATCCAGAGGAGTGATGTGAATAGTGGGACACTCCGGGTCATCCATTTCCTCCGGATCAGAGTCATCTTCAGAGACCACCTCCGGGAACTCCGCGCCGAGCGCAGGTAGCACAGGCCCATTCCCGGTTAAAGAGTCTTTATAAGAACATTTGCGTCCCGACTCATCTTGGGGCTCCCGCACATCAGCGTCGCCAGGTAATGGAAGCTCACTGTCGGAAACACGCTTAACTTTCTTACTGCTCCGAGAGAGATTGTCCGCCTCTTCAGTGGAGGCCTCGCCCTGTTGGGAAGCCACACAACCAGCTTCCGCCTTCGAAGTGTCGGCCATGCTCCGCCTTCGTTAGTACTACACCAACATAATTCTAACCATAATTCTAACAACAATAAATCCTAACATAATTCTTCAGTACGACAATTTACAACAATAAATCCTAACATAATTCTAACCAAAGACTTTGACTTCATACGAAATGTTAACAATAGAGGTTTTGAATGAGAAATGTATAGACAAGGCAATTAGGTGGCCCGGTCCGCTTCAGGTCAATCGGTCATAACCGAGTTGATCGGGACTTAGGTTCAGATTGTCCATACTCAGCCCGACTCGAGGACAACAACTATAAGAAAGATGACATCTTTTGGTAATCGTTTTTTATTTTTAAAAAATAGGCAACTGGTGTAATCAGGTTAAGGCTTGGGCCCAACTGGTTTGAGCTAGGGCTGTTCTTAACATTTTTATAGGCTCTAAACGAAGTAAAAAGAAAAGTCCCAATAAACCGGTAATATATAAATATGTAAACATTAAAAGTATTTTTTTTTTATTAAAAGTTAATATCCAAACATAAGTGACCCAGTTTATAAGTCCAAATACTCAATAAAATATTAAATGATCATAACTTCAGTTAATAATATTTTGCAAATGTCAGTAATAATAAAATCACTAAAAATAATAGCACGACCATCAAAATAAAAATAACAGAAATCAAACAACAATATTAGACCTAAAAGTTACGACAAATTACTCAAAAAGATGGAGATAAAGATTGGACTAGAGATAGAGATAAATTTGACTTAATTTATACAAAATTTAAAAAGTTACTTATTAAATTAAAATTTATAATATTAAATATTAAATTAAATTTTTCATAAAATTAAATAATTTTAATTTTCTTATATCTAATTATATTACATTAATTACTTTCGTATGGACCGATATTTAGGTTTCTTTTTATATCAATATTTTGCATATAATATTATTATCACTTTTATATTTTGTTTAGTTCAATTTAATTTAATCTAAAATTATTAAGTCAAATTTAAATTAATTATTTTTATCTAAGTTTAAATTTTAAGAGATTAATATAAACGGTGTTTTCAAAATAATTTTATTTTAATTTAATATATTAAAAACAGTTTCAATTTTTAAAATTTGAAAAATTAAAATTACAAAAATTATGTTCCCTTAAATTAGAAATCAAATCGATATCGTTTTTATAGACCCAATTTTATATTAAATTCGTTGGTGCTACATTTGAGGAAAAATTCCTGATGTAATCCTACCGACCTCATTCTCGAGTTTATTTTTAGTAGCATTTTAGTGATCTCTTAATTTCTTCAATTGGTCCTTTGTAATGCAAATCCAAGAGGATCTTAAGAAGTTTTAAATTTAGCTCATTCATCATTAAGAAATTGTATTAAGAAGGTTTTCGGTGTTCTTAAGACTCGATCGAAAATATTGGATAAAATGATGTTGATGACTTCTTTTGCTCTATCTAAATTCTTATGAAAATATTCAAATAAATACTAAGATATAAACAGCTAATACTTATGTCCTTATAATTTTTTTAAAGTTGTACTCTCGTAAGTTATTTTATACATAAACAGCTAATATTAAACAATTAATTTTATCAAATATTTTTAAATAAATAAGTGATGTATCCGCTGATCAAATCAACTATATTAATCCCTGTTAGCTAACCGCTGATAGAATTAACTAGCAGTTAATGTAATCCGCTGATTGCCAAACAAGACAATTTTTTATTTATAATTTAGATGTACAATATTAATTGGGAATTTATATTTTAATTGTCTCACATAAAAGGGTATATATGAGAGTATTTATGATAAAAATAAATAACTTATATTTCAATACTTTAAAGTTTTTAATTATAATACATAAAATAACTTTGTTAATTTATGATATAGTTTTGTGTTTTGTGAATTAAATTTTTTATTTGTATTATATATTGTTAATTAGGTTTTCAAGCATGTTTTTCTTATAAAAGTATTTACTTTTACAAGTAATTGGTGGAATTCCTATATGTTAAAAGGTCAAAACTCTGCACATATTAATATTCAACTTCAATTAGACTTACAATGTAGAACTTCATTTAAATTGTAGTAGGAGCATGACTGAATTGATTTAGCAATAATATGTAAAATCTTAAATAAAACATCTTAGATTAAGGAATAAATATAATTAAAATGTATCATGAGAAAATAACTTAAAAGAATATATACATATTTGACTTACTAGAGTAGATTTTATTAAAAAAAGTATTTGTAGCATTAATAATTAAAAATGACTCAGTTATACCACAATTGGAAAATTGAGACGGGATCTGATCTTGACTGCATCGAAATAATTATGTTTAATTTTCCAAAAATCGATATCACTTTAATTCTATGAAATAATTAACAAATAAAGCATAAATCTTAATTCGTACTTTATTCATAAGCTTGATCGTATTCTTATTGGATTCCTCGAATCGAGATTGATCTATTTTAATTATTATAGTCACACAAATGTCTGACCTTTAACGATATCCACTAAACATGTTGAGAGAACTTAGTAACTCTTAGAAAGAGGGTTAAGTAAGAAGTGATTTTACTTGTTCGACTTGAAATCAATGAATTAAATTAAATTTGATCATGTACGACTCAAACTTGAGATGTTTAGTCCCGAGCTTATTAAAAATTTACCTCTAATTTATTCAAAATTTAAATTGTTCAAACTCCTACTCTAATTGAATTTTAGTTCGTTCAAATTTGATAAAACTTTTTAATTGAATTAATAATCTTATTTTTCAATGCTACAATTTCTAAAATTATTTAAAATTTTCAAATCTTCAACTCAGGTCTGTAGCGCAAAGCAAACTCAAACCTAACTTAGAAAATCAATCTAACTCAAAATTTTACGTCAAGTCAAATTGGATAGTCCGAACTCAAACTCAAATCCGACCTAAACCCAAACTAAAGATTACTCCGATTCCAACTTGAAGTAGGTAGGATTCCTTTCTTCTTTGTAATTCTTATACAAACCACCTGTTTTTCATTTTTATCTCTTTGTGACTGTTTCACGCACTGACCCATAAGAACACAACCTCTCCTCTTCTTTCTCCTTTCTCTGAAAATTCCTTCATTCTACACCTTTCTGCAGTATCCCTTTAGCCACTCACTCTCCTTGGACCTTCTCCTTCAGAATATTGCATTGCATAAATATAGACTTCAATAAACAAGTGGTAGAGTAGTACTCTGTTTTAAGTCTAGAAACAGAGTTCAAGTCATAGAACAGAGTAATGAGGAAATACAGTGCTTCAGTCATGGGTAGGGCTCATCACGTTCATCTGAAAAGCTAACGAAAAATGCCCATCTGAGCTCTTTTGAAAAGAGAAAATAAAACTTAGCTACGGTACATGAGAATATGAAATGATCTCTTACAGATATCATGAACAGGCTAAACTGCAACGCAATGCTAGGCCAACAAGTACAAACCTCAAACACCTAATGCAAATAGTTTGATCTAAATCTAATGATTATATATCAGAAGGAATATGTACATTAATAACAAGACAAAAGCAAACAACTCTGGAGGAAATATCCTCAGGTCGTCCTTGTTAAGAAGATGTTGAAGATGAAGCTTACGGCCTCAAATGGGAAGTGTGTTCCTCAGTTCAGTCTTCCCACTCCATTGGAAAACTTGATTAGTTTGACGTTCATGCACTGCTGCGTTCGCTTCCAGTCTTGAGAATGTTGAGCTTGCATAATGGACAGGTCGCATTGATGTACAGCCATTTGTCTATGCACATGGAGTGGAAGTAATGGCCACATGGAAGCTCACGCAATTCAGCACCATCTTCGTAGGCCGAGATGCAAATGCAGCATTCCTGTAAAGTACAACGAAGGTTTAAAGCAGAGGCGGTTGGATAAGTGAAGAAGAGAAAAGAACAATTTCAAGGTAGACGAATTGGGCAGATGCTAGATTTATCACGTAACTAGAAAGTCAGAGAAGTGACAGAGAATTGCCAACTGGGTAAAGCTTGCTTTAGTATCTATTAATGTGTGTAGAAGGTAAAGGATTCTGTGTCTCCTTATGGCTTCAAGTCACGGTGTCTCCAAATAACAAATCATCAATTTGTTCTTTAACCCATGTTTAGATGAGCCCAGATGGGAAATCACTATTACACAATACAAAGTTTCTGCTACTCAGTCACTTACAGCATCCTTATTGGAAAGAACACGTTTGGCAGGTGTTGCAGCACCGCACTGGGTCATAATCCCTTCGAAAGATTCTTGAATGTCATCATTAACCTTTTCAATGTCCCCTGTCCTGCGGAAGATGTAGTTTGGCAATCGCTCAATCTCTTCTTTTGTTGCTCCCTCCTGGAACCAAATTAATGGTGAAACTCAAATAAAGTTCAAAAAGGTATATCCATGTTGAAGATATACAAATAAGCACAAGAAAGAGAGTAATATAGCTAGCGTGCTTTAAGCAAAGGCTCTTCACCATGTTTATTCTGCCTATGAATCTGTAAACTCACATCCAAGAGTACATTCCTTCTTATTTTGGCCATCATATTGATTCCAAGTTCTTTAGCCTGAAAGATTTGTGTACTTTTAACAATTTGCATATTACAGCCTCTGTTTCATGGCCGAACTGGACTTGCAACTAATGCTTAATCTGAGAGAGAGTCCATTCATATATGATAGCAAATCCTCAAGTTGTAAATGGCAGGAGACAGTAATCCACCGAAATGCATCGAAACCGAGCCTAAGGAAGGTAATTACCTGATCAGTCATGGCATATAAGATTCCAAGTATACACGGAAGGCAGCAGCAAATAGCAAGACCAATCAGACATGCAACAGCCACACAGATTCCTATGAAGAAAACTTCAATAGCAAGAAATGATATACAAAGCCTGAAAAAGAGACCAATTAGCAAATTAATGAACATGTAAAAGGAAGGTCTGTTTTAAGCAAAACTACATTGCTAAAGAGCAAAATCAAACAAACCAGTAAAGCTGAGGTGAATCATGTTTCAGGTCTCGGTAACTAATAAAAGCAACCCAGTAGCACCCGATAATCCACCAGATAAAGGAAAACATCGTATTTGCATATTCGAGGTTCTTAGCAACACTGCAAAAGAAAAGAAAAAGGAGACTTTCCCATGTATCCTCTAAAATGGTTTCAAAGTTACAGGAAGGCAGTGCATGATCATGAATGACACTCAATATAAAATCGACCTAAGCTTGATCTTTAGCCAACTACGAGACCAGCTCATAAACGAAGATCCAAAACCAAGAAATTCGAAACAAAAACAAGATAAACCCAACATTTCCATCAGCAAAAACATTCAAGTTCTCCTTTCTGTCTCATCTTATGCTTAAGGAAATAAAACTTTTGTCCCATCTAGACATTTAGACAAACACTTGGTTAACAACATGAAAAAGAACTAGAAAACAAAAAAGAAAGAACCTTTATTACCTAGACCTAGTCCCTTCGTCAGACCCACGTTGCCAAGTTCCATAATCCATTAAATTGCCACTCTCACTCACACTCACGCTCCTATCTTCACGTCTCCTTCCGAACTCATACACAACCACAACTATATGAACAAAGCACTGAAAAAGATACCCAATTATCCACAACCTCAGAGGCACCGCAGGCCTCTCCTTCGCGCTGAACCCTAACACAGCGACCCCAGTCACCACGAACGACAAATTCCACACCACATCGAGAGCGACCATGGGCGTCGAGTAAGCCCAACCCACCTGTCGCTCCTCAAACTGCTCCGCCGCGTTCTCGCGCACCCGCACGGAGGGTCCCCGAAGCAGCAGCATGCGGCGGCTGAACCCAACCGCCGCGCCGAGGAGGGGCTGCGGTGGCCGCCGGAGGAGGCTCCGGCCACGGCGGAGGTAGTCGGATAGTGACCGGGAGAGGAGCGGCGTCGTATCGTCGGACGGAGAGTTGGGTGGGTGCATTTGGTCTGCCTGAATTTGCTTAGCGAATCCGATAAATATTAAATACTAACGATTGTGTCGATTGTGTTCGGATAATTTAATATTATGATACAATGATTCGGAGAGTCAGAGTTCGATGCTTACGTTACAGACACACGAAGCTCCTTGGGTTGACAAGTGTAAGTCATATCCATCCAATCAGCTTTTATTAAAATTTATTCAAAAAAAAAACTTTTATTAAGATTATTTATTTATAAGTGATAAAGTAGGGATAACAAATTTGACCTGTCCGTCCGATTTTAGCCTGAGTTGACCTGATCACGGGCCAAAGTTGATTCAGTTCGTGACCCAACGTTTACTTTAAAATGACGTCGTTTTTTACTTTTTTCTTTTAAAAAAATATATGATAGGCCAAGTTGGCTAGTCCATCAAGCTACGGGTGGATCTCACCCTAGCCCTCGGTAAGGCCAGGAGTAGCTTCAGCCTAACCCATTAACACCTCTAAGATAAAGACTAGAGATAACAATGCCGGATTTTTGAAAACAATCGAACATCAGCCCATGTCGGGCTTGGGTTTGGGCTTGGGCCATTAACACCCCTAAGATAAAGACTAGAGATAACAATGTTGGATTTTTTAAAACAATCGAACATCAGCCCATGTCGGGCTTGGGTTTGGGCTTGGACTATTCAAGTCCAATCTAGCCTGAAGGACCTGCCCGACTTATAAACAAAACAAAACTGTTTTTGCATCTTTAATTAAAAACAGCTAAAAAATTATTTGCAATTCTCAATTTTTATAAAAGCAGATTAAAAATCACCTCAAGATCCATGTGATATGAATATCATATCTAAACTAATCAAATGCTACAATTTAACTAAATTCTTAAATTTGAACTGAATTAATTAAATCAACTCAAATTAATAATTTATTATAATTATCTTAACTTATTTGTCAAAAATATGATTGACAAAAATCGAGTATTTAAGCCTGAAATTTTATTTTTTTTAGTCAAGGTCGAGCCACGTAGTGTTCGGGTCAAACCCGACCCGTTAACTACACAACAAACTCTCTTTGCAATCATGAGACTCCAGAGTTTAAAAGGGCATATACAATACAACTCAGATGAGGACGAAACGTATGGCAAATGAAACAATCTAATTAAAAATAAATGCTCAAACATCTAGTACATGTGACCACCCTAACAAGATGGTTACAACTCAATTCTTTTAGAAAGTCATTAGAACACACCCCTAGCTACCAGCTAATCCCATTCACGATTCACCGGAATAATTTCAGATGCAGCTTCATCAGTCATTCAACAGTCTATCAATCAACCGTTAATCTGTCTAAGGCCTGTTTTCTGTTTGATAACTGGTAAAGCTCGAAAGAGGGTTGGCTGAGGACACTAGAAAATGGGGATTGGTTTTGCATGGGTGACTAACCATCCAAAAATTGAGTTTGCATTTGATTACCAAGATGTTCATCATCAGTTTTCTTTTCTTGCGTGCTCTGGAATAAGCCGTTGACGCAATTCGGCAGATGCACCAGCCAACTCTGCAGGTTATTGGGCATGAGGAATGATGAGAAAAACCTGTCCCTGGGGAAATGGAAGAGAAGGGGAGGCAAAGGTTTTACCTTGAGCAGTAAAATTGAATAGAGGTGGTAGTGCTCGTCCGTTGGGCAAACATGCACTCGGGTCCCTCAAATCATCGAAGAAAGGGTGAGCACAGGCTTCCAACTAAAATAAGGAAACAAGTTAGCTTATTAGAATCCCCAATTAATGAAGAATACAAATTGTACAAGCGAAGATTAATTATTCGTCTGTGAAACTAATTATTTCTTACAGCAGTGCATCGTAAATTTGGAGAATACTGGAGGAGTCTCGATACAAGATCCACTGCTTCGGCGGGCATTCGTTTGTGAAATATCTGAAGGTTTTACAAAAATTAGATCTTACAAGAGAAAATTTATAGAACTGATGTCTAGATTTTGATATAATCAATAGACCTTGTGCCAGGGATGGGCTTTAATCTGGGGGAACTTGAATTCGGAGTAATTTGGATTCATGCATCTGATCTCTTCTCGTGTTGGAGTGCCCAGAACCTGATTTCAGGCACAAAATGAGATGAATTATTGCGAACTTGGCCAAATATAAGATAAAGAGAAAACAATTTAAACTGCATGAGAATAGTAAACCTTAATGATTTCCACCAACTGGTCAACTCCACTTTCCCCGGGAAACAAGGGCTGCAAAAGTATAAAAAACAGCAGATGTTGGACGTGGGCTTATAAATATCATGTTCTTAAAGGAAATCAAATATAAGATGCTCACATATAATAGATGCGCATACCAATCAATAACTTGATCAAAAAGATAACAAAGTAGTTAGCAATAATTTATCAACTTTTAATTCAGAAGATAGTACATGAGAAACTACTGAATGCATGATCACGGAAGTTTATCTTCTCACTTCATATGAGAAATTCACAAATTGCAATGAACATAATGAAACTTGACGTAGCACACACTTCCTACACTCAATGAAGGGGGGGTTTTAGAAATTTCAGTTGTGAACATAAAGCTCCATGAAAGTATAGGTTGAAACTAGCCGTAAATGGTTACAACAACTTAAGTATACACCAACCTGACCAAGAAGCAATTCAGAAAGAACACAGCCAGCAGACCACATATCAATGGCAGTAGTATATTCTGTAGCCCCAAATATAAGTTCAGGTGCCCTATAATACCGTGAACATATATAAGAAATGTTGGATTCTCCTGGCACCTAAAATAGATAAATAAACATAATTAGTTTCTCTTTATGTAGGCAAAACATTAACACTTTTTGAAGAAAAAAGGAAATAACCATACCAGCATCTTTGCACTCCCAAAATCACATATCTTTAGCTGATGAGTTTGAGGATTGACCTGCAGAATGCATCAAAGCTTCAAGAAATCATGTTTTATTGTGGACACGAAACTACAAGAGGACATGTTGCTGTCACAGCAATCACAAAACTTTACACTAGAAACTGCACCAATCAATGGCACCAGATTTCCAGGTAAAGAAGAGTTGTTTTAGGCTCTTTTCACAACTGATGGCTATCATTTTCACATCTAGTGCACCCAATCCCCAGTGAAACATGTAAATAAATCGATATTTATCTGCTAATTTCTTAATTATAACAAAAATGGCATGGAATAGTAATCTCAAATACATAAAGCAGGAAAACAAAATACTAAACGTCAAGTGGTAGACAGAAATCCATGAATATGAAGACTTTTCAAATCATCATCCAGGTGAAGAGAGTAACGAGGAAAGAAAACTCACCAGTAAATTCTGTGGCTTAATGTCTCGATGGCACACACCAACTACATTATGCAAGTAATTCAAAGCCCGACAAATCTACATAAAGAGAACAAAATGATTCCAGAAGAAGCAAGGAAAAACTGCAAGAGGCAAATATATACACTAGAATGTTGCAATGTAAAGATATGGAATGTATGGAACTTACTTGATATGTATACAATTGCACATATATAATGGGCATGTGGTGGTTCATCCTGCTATAGTGCCTTGAAACACGATGAACAGTCTCAGCCATATATTCCAAGACAAGGTTAAGATAAAGTTCATCCTTTTCTGTAGTTGAAAATAAAAAATGGTTTAGGTGAAGAACATTAGGATGGTCAAGCATGCGCATGATCTGAAGTTCTCTATTCTTGTATCTCTTATCCTGCAGCACTTTCTTTATCGCAACTGGTTCACCAGTCTCCAGGCACTTAGCCTATTAACCAAAAGCATCACATAAGATGAGAGGAGATGAGACCATTGCCACACAGATACAGAAATAAAAGGCAAATGCAGAAGAATACAACACACTTGGTTAGTTTTATTTACCTGATAGACAACACCAAATGAGCCTGTCCCAACCACTCTCTCTGCCATGTATGATATTGTCTACAAACGAGAAAAGAAGAGGAAAATGTCAACCATTATTGTCAAACAATGATCATAAACTGAAACAACCCTGAACATGTTGAATATGTAACTATGAGACTCATAGAAGCTTTGCCAACCATTAAGAATTACGTTAATTAGTTTACGTATTTCATACTAAATATATTAAAACTGAAACAGATACCTGCTTCGGCTGTCCATTTCGACCACCTACTGTGGTTGCAATGATCTGACCAGCTTCAGTTCCTCTACCACTCACAACAGCAGCCTCCGTATCCTACAAAATCCATAATGAGACACTTGATGCAATTCACAAAGGAAACAGAATCAATCTCATTCATATTCCTGCCATAATAAAAAATCCTACCAAATCCAGTAATGTTGAGTTATTTCACATGTATAGTTGAGCAAACCAACCTTCTTATCATAATTATTGGTCTTGTCATCTCTGATCCTCATTTCATGCATTTCTTTCGGAAGCTGATCGTAGCCAGATGTCTCTACTGCAGTGACTGAAGATTGTTCGGATGTGCTTGCGGCAGCAACCAGTGACGTGGAAGCCATGTGCTGCTCCAGACCCATGGCATTTTGATCAACTACACATGCTTCTCCCGTGATCCGTTCTATTTCTTTATCAACCTTGGCTCTCTTTGTCCCAGAGTCTCCCCCCTGTGTAACAACAGAATTGTAGAAAACAAGATCATTATCAAGTTCGCAAGCAGCACATCAACAATAATTTGACAATGGACCTACGAACAAACAAAGAAAAAAATTGACTGAAACTTCATTCGAAGGAACGAAAACGGTTACTTTGATCAGAGGCACTTCAGAAAAACAAAAGAAAAGCCGTTTTCTTCCTAAATTACTATATCTAGTACGTGAAACTTCCTTGAAACATCTTATACACAATAGAAATTGGGCAGGCATAACTAAATTCATCTCTGGAATCTTTTAGACAACCTGAAGATTCTTCTTCCCTCTCCCAACTTCACTTTCATTAAAAACATTGAAAATTTTAGAAAAATTAAAACTACAGGCTAACAGTTCTAATGAACGAATTAAGAGCCAATAATTGGGAGTTGACAAATAAATTACCTACTGAAATTACAACTAACTGATTATCTAGAGCACATACCACATTTTCCAAATTCTTTAAATATCCTAACCAAATATAGAAACTACCAAGCCCGACAGACAAATTGATCTCAAGGTGGAGACAACTTGATCGATCAATCGATCTCCAAAAAGATCATTTTTTTTTTAGCTTAATACCCCTAAGAAAATGAAATCTAGCAAGCGATGGAAATTAATTAACTAAACCAAAAAAATTTATAAAAAAAAAAAACTTACCGGATCAGATGATATGGAAGTACGACCAGATGCAATGCTCTTCAACCGACGCATCACATTCATTGTTCCTGTTTCCACCAAACCCTAACTTTCCCTTAAAATCTCAACTCAAAACCAACAAAAATTTCAAAAAAAGAATTAAAATCAACCTTCTCTCTCTCCTCCCTGATTAACAATTGAAGAGAAAGAGAGAGAGGGGAAATCTGAAAGAGAAAAGGAAACAGAGAGAAAAAGAAAGAGATCAAACAAAACAGATCTCTCTAATTTCTTTTCCTGAATTTAGAAATTGTCTCTCAAGAACACGAACCCAACATGTGTCCCTTTCTCTCTTGATTGAACTTTGATTTTTTGTCTGGTCAAAGATCGAGCCATGGCCAATCATTCCAAAGGCCTCAAGCTATTTTCCGTACTTCGGTCCAACGGCGACTGAGAACCGTCGATCGGTAATCATGTGAATGATCCTACGGTGATCCTGCGGTTCTCCCCAGGATATTAAATTTTGTTTAAGAAGACAGAGATTGATGCGAGCGGAATATTCGGCGGGCTTTTGACCGTCCTTTGACCGTAACGGTCAGGGTCAGATGTATCGGTCTCTAACGAAATTAGGGTTTTTGTGTTTGAATTGCGTGTTGAGTGTGAACCCGCTCTACCTAAAAAGGGGCTTAGGGTTGGGATGTTGTTGGAAAGAGGGCATAGGAAAAACGGCAAAGAAGATTTGAAGCCTAAAACGGTAAAGCAACCTTTTTAAAATTTTTAATTTAGAGTTGAATTTTTTTTAATTAAATAACTAATTTTTTATTTTTTATTTTGATTTCTCGTTGTTTTCCAAATTTACGAAAAATATCAAAGTAGTTTTTATTTTATGTTTTTATTTTTTATTCTAGTTTAGTAACAACTAAAAATATTTTTATCATTTGATAAAAATATAAATAGTTTAATAACAGCTGTCCCATCCTGTGAGGTGCCTACAAACCAGCGAGGGGATTAGTCACTGGATCCACCGGTGGATACCCTGGTCTAAGACCAAAAAAAAAAATATATATATATCATTTGATATATTAATTATTAATAAGAATTATGAATAATTTAATTTTATATTTTATTAATTAAAATTAATTATTAATAAAATTTATGATTAATTTAATTTAATTTAATAATTTTATAATTAAATTAATTTAGATTAATTTAATAATTATTAATAAATATAATTAAATTTAAAATTTTATTTTAATAAAATAAAATAATAGTATTGATAATTTGTTAATAAATATTATATAAGAGATTAAATAAATTTAATTAATTAAAAATAATTTATCTTTAAGTTGT
>JAOTBA010000009.1:22811701-22836295 GCA_025629845.1 Erythroxylum squamatum
ATTATGGCTCACAGGTCGGTCAGCTGGCAATTTTTGGATGACCTAGTTAGGACTGATATGTTATCCTTGTTTTAGTAATATATTGTACTAGGGTTTTTGGAGTGATGTACAGACAGTAAACAGTGACAGTTGTGTATATTTCTGCTTTTGATGCAATGAAATGGAAAACGGTTTGGTTTTAAAAAGGTTGTGATTTTATATTGATGTTTATTATTATGATGCCATGTGGAATATAGTGGTGTTTGTTCATAGTTCTTTCTTGTCGTAGGATATGTACCGGAATAGCCGACGGGCGTCCCGGTGTGTACCCTACGGTAAGGGAGCGCTACATTTAGGTGGTATCACTCCTGGCCCTTTCCAAATTATTGTTCTACCCTTCCCATCGGGGGTGGGATGTTACAAACACCCAACAGGTCTTCACGTAATAGTGTACTTGAGTTTAAAGTTTTTGCATTTGTACGCGAGTTTGAAGTGTATTAATTGAAAAAAATTGTTAAAACCTTCTCAGAACCCATCAAGATATAGATATAAGATTATGCCACTGGCTTTTACCTTCATATGTGTTGATGGTAATCTTTATCTAGTCGATTCAATGGGAAATGCTTTACCTCTGTTTTGTTTTTCCTACCTTCTTTCTCATTACGAATTGCATGGCTTCTTATTACCATGATGACCTGGTTTTTGTTTTGAGAGATCGTGAAAGGAGGATGTGAGGCTTTGTTTGTACGTGAGTATTTTTTTCCTGGAAAGCAACATGTATCACTAGTAGCATATATGAGATAAGTGAGTTTGAAGTGTGAAGAACCGTTGGTTGTATATAAAACTTTTAGGAACTTTATCGCCTTTACCAAGATACACAAACCAGTCACCAGGAAGAGAACTAGGGTCCAAAACAAAGTAGTAGCAGATATAAATGGAGTTCGTAAGGTCAGTAAAATTTAAAGTTCAGTTATGTGACCGCATCTAATTGAGATGGAAGGAGCCTTCGTTGTTCTTGTGGGCCTCCACCTTCAACTTCTCTTCATTGCTTCCCTTCTTGACCTTGAGGAGCATGTTAAATTTTGCCAAGTCATCCACCACCTCAACCTTCGCATGAACAATCTCCTGAAGAACATAAGGAAACAATGAATGGATCTCTACTGCAAAGTCTTCACAACATGGCTTGCTGCATCTTGTACTGCAGGATCATGAACTTGAACCTCTTGCCATCCAGGACCATGACAATCTTTTTTCACACCAAGATCAGACGAAGTAAAAGTGGGGGCATTAGGTTATTCAAAACTACATTTACCTAATTCCTTAGGATTATCATTAGAGGAGCTCACTCTTTTAACAAATTTGTTGGTAGCTTATTTGTGAGATCCTATTAATTATTTTACTCTTTTTTTTCCTTTTCACTTCCAGAAAAATGTCTTTTAGGAAACATCATATGAAATAAATATAACACAATTGGACAAGAAAAAGAACAAAAGCATATGTATGGAAATGGAAGAAACATGTAGGATAATGCAACATCAATAACTCGAACATATTGATTTTTCTTGATCCCAACTATATTGATTTTTCTTATTTTGGTCTTCTAGTTTCTGATTGTAAGTCTCTTTTGGTTGAGACGAATGTGACGCTGAACTATGTTCGTCGATCTGCGAACGGTGTGGCTCACTTACTGGCTCGAGCCTCTCGTTCCATTGCAGATTCGGTGGTTTGGACAGAACCACCTAGTAGTATTTTGGATGTTCTTTCCTTTGATAATCAATGATATTCACCATATTTTCTTCAAAAATAATAATAATACAATCTCTAAAGCATCACCTATCAACTAGTGCTTTCATTGAGAGAGTGTAGAGGGGTAGAGATTGTATGCAAACTCTAAAAATCTAAATTCTCTGCGATAGAAACATCTCTTAGGAGACAAGAATCCTTACTTTCAGGTCAGGATGGTTAAGTCACACGATGCTGCTTTGAAGGACTTACGGACACAGTTGAGTTCTTTGATGGCCAGTGCCGAGACATTGGCTAAGTTCTAAAATCTCCTTAAGTCAGAGTTGAGGGGAGGATTCCAAGCCATAATTGGCAGGAACCCAAAGAAGTAGAGTATGGGAGAAGGAGTCGAAGGTTCACTAGTGTTGACTCATTTTGCATCTTCCTCGTCTGGTGGTGAAAAGTCGATTAATGGTACTCAAGGGACTCAAAGGATAGAGCCTCGTCGACAGGAGAATCGTTCGATGTCTGCGACAACAAAGTGTATGTGGGAAGAGTATAGGAACGCAACATGATGTGTCGATCTCCCTTCATTCCATGGGGAGGATCCTTTCACATGAGTTACACGTGCAAAATCCTATTTTTTGATCTATAGGATCCCTTCCGAGCTTCGTTTACCGATGGCTCAGATATGTATGGAGGGTATTATGTTATATTGGTTCATTTCCATATGTGAGCTTGATCTAACATGACGTGGGAACGCTTCAAGCGTTCTCTGTTAGACCGGTACGGTGGGAAGGATGAAGGTAATCCGATTGAGCAGCTCAAATCAATCATCCAACGTGGTTCGGTGGATGAATATATCGACGAGTTTGAATGGTTGTCCTTGCAAATCATCCATTTCCCAGAAGAATAGTTTATCAGCTGTTTTCTGGGTGGTCTACAGGAAGAGGTTAAGAATCAAGTTAGGACTCACGACCCGCCGACCAGAAATTGATTATTGACCGTGGCGCGAAAGGTAGAAAGGGAGTTCATCAGTGAAGGGGTAATCCACACCAGCGAACCAAGGCAAGTCAGGAATCCAACGTTTGGACATGGTTCACAGTTGGACACGCCAGCTATCCCTCATTTTGGTCATTCGAATAGAAGATTTATTAATACAAGGAGTGAAGAAAGGGAATCGCCCAACAAATTCTGAGGTGTCGTGGCAGACGAAAATAGAAATAGTGGAACCAAGTGGAGGGGAACAAGGAATTTGTGGTATGAACAACTTATGGAGAGAAGGGCAAAGGGGTTGTGTTTTAAGTGTGGCCAAACCTTTGGTCCACTTCACCAGTGTCCAAACAAGGAGTATAAGTTTATTGTTTGGGAAGGAGACACAGACAATAATGTGGTAAAGAGTCAGGAAACAACGGAAGAAGAGGAGCATCAAGAGGATTGGGAGCTGGTATGCAACTTGGTTGAGTTTAGAGAACTGGGAAAAGATCAAACCACATCTTCGAAATCCATGGTTTTGATGGTAAACTTAATGAAATGTCTATCTTGATTTGGTAGATAGTGGAGCTAGTGATAATTTTGTGTCTAGTAGGTTGGTGCAAGCCATGGGAATTTCCATTACTCCTACTCGAACCTTCGGAGTAAGATTGAGAGATGGGCATTGGTCTTTCTCACGAGGAGTTTGTAAAGAGGTGAAACTGGAAATGAATGGATTTGAGTTTAGTGTAAATGCATATGTTTTTGATATTGGGGGACCTGATTTAATACTAGGCGTTGCATGGTTGGAGACATTAGGGGTGGTGAGAGTAGATTGGAAGAAGATGTGTATGTCCTTTGACCAAATGGGAACGAAAGTCACTTTGCAAGGAATTAATATGCAAGGCTCTTCTCCTCACGCTCTACAACAGATCTCAAGCGCGAGGAAGTGGAAGTGGAAGGGCTGTTGTGGTCCATAAGAATAGAGGATCAGTATCTGAAGAAAAGGGAACCTTGAATTCAGTGCAACAGCAGGAATTGCGGGTTGTTTTGTTCAGATTTGAGTTAGTCTTTTAGGAGATAAAAGAGCTACCTCCCAAGAGGACTAATGACCACGTGATCAACCTGAAGGAAGGGGCAGAACCTGTGAACATTCATCCCTATAGGCATGCACATCATCACAATGATGAGATTGAAAGACAGATCAGAGAGTTGCTGGAAATGGGAGTAGTCAGGCCCAACATCAGTCCTTTCTCAAGCCCTGTGATTCTTGTTAAAAAGAAGAATGGGTCATGGCGAATGTGTGTTGATTACACAGCTTTGAATAAGCATATTATGCCCGACAAGTTTCCAATTCCAGTAATAGATGAACTGATGGAGGAGTTACATGGGGCCAAGTACTTTTCGAAGGTAGATTTGAAGTCGGGTTTTCACCAGAGAGAGTAGAGGAGGATATCTATAAAACTGGGTTTCGGACTCATCAGGGGCATTATGAGTACCTAGTTATGCCCTTCAGACTCATGAATGCACCCGCTACCTTTCAATCCACTATGAACTCTATTTTCAAACCTTTGTTATGAAAGTTCATTTTAGTTTTCTTTGACAACATTTTAATTTACAGTTTAGATTGGAATCAACATATTCAGCATTTGGTTTGGGTGTTACAACTCTTACTGGACAATCAGTTGTATGCTAACAGAAGGAAATGTATTTTCGGACAGCAATCTGTGGAGTATTTAGGCCATGTCCTATCATGCGAAGGGATAGCTATAGATCCATTAAAGATCAAGAGTATTGTGGAATGACCAATTCCTAAGAATGTGAAGGGAGTGGGAGGGTTCCTTGGACTTACTGGGTACTACAGAAAATTTGACCAAGATTATGGAAAAATTGCAAAACCACTTACCGAACTTATCAAGAAAGATGGGTTCATTTGGAGGAAGGAGTTCCAAGAGGCTTTTGAGGAATTGAAAAGGAGAATGACTACATCACCCATTCTAGCTTTGCCAGATTTTTCCAAGGAATTTTCCATCGAGTGTGACGCTTCAGGGAGAGGTTTGGGTGTTGTCCTAATGCAAGAGAGCCCCCATTGGCTTATTTTAGCAAAGAACTTGCTGAATCGACTTACTCCAAGTCCGTTAATGAGAAAGAAGTGATGGGGGTAGTGATGGCAATTCAGCATTGGAAGCATTTTTTAACCGGGAGGCATTTCAAAGTTTTTACAGACCACAAGAGATTGAAGCATTTGTTAGACCAGCGAATTCTGTCAATAGATCAACAATGTTGGCAAGTTAAGTTGTTGGGTTTAGACTTTGAAGTTATCTCTAAACCAGGAAAGCAAAACGGAGCTGTAGATGCCCTCTCTAGAGTGGAAGACGATAAGCTGTTATTCACGACAATTTCAGCTCCATTTGGGCTTGATATGGATGTGGTTCGACAAGAAGTTAAGGGGGATACCGAGCTAAACTCCCTCATTTCAGCTATACTACAGAATCCTAACTCAAAACCTGATTATCATCTAAGGGAAGGCTTATTGTTCTATAAGAACAGGTTAGTTCTTTCTTCTACTTCTACATTAATTCCCCAATTATTGTAAGAGTATCATTCCTCAACGTTAGGGAGGCATTCTAGTTTCCTAAAGACCTACAAGAGGCTGGCTAGTGGATTGTTTTGACTAGGAATGAAGTCGTCAATACAGAAATTTGTTCAGGAATGTGCCATATGCCGAAAGAATAAATACATAGCCATGTCTTCAACTAGTCTCTTGCAACCTTTACCCATTCCTAGGCTAATATGGGATGAAATCCCAATGGATTTCACTACGGAGCTTCCTAAATCCCAAGGGTACGAAGTCATAATGGTGGTAGTGGATCAACTATCAAAGTATGCTCATTTCTTACTTCTCAAACACCCTTTTATGGCTAAAACAGTGACTGAATTGTTTATAAGAGATGTGATGAAGTTGCATGGTGTTCCTAGCTCCATATTGAGTGATAGAGACCCACTTTTCTCAAGTAATTTTTGGAAAGAGTTATTCACGTTACAGTGGATAGTATTGAAGATAAGTTTTTTCTACCATCCTTAAATAAATGGCCAAACAAAAGTGGTTAATAGGTGTTTAGAAACCTACCTTTGTTGCTTTGCTTCTGAGCAACCTAAAAATTAGTCTCATTGATTATCTTGGACTGAATATTGGTATAATACTAACTATCATGTAACAATTGGGAGGATTCCTTTCGAAGTTGTCTATGGTCGCCTGCCACCAACCTTACTGCACTTCTCTAAGGAAGACACTCTAGTGGAATCAGTGACGTTAGCTTTGGTAGATAGAGATGCAGCTTTACGTCAATTCAAACACAACCTACTTCGTGCACAATCTATGATGAAGAAATTTGTAGATGTTTCACAAGAGGGAGGTGAAGTTTCAGGAGGGAGACTTGGTCTTCATTAAACTAAGACCACATAGACAAATTACCATTGCAAGGTGCATATGTCCCAAGCTTTCTGCAAGATATTATGGTCCTTTTCGGATTATTAGTAAGATGGGACTGGTTGCTTATAAACTACAGCTCCCACCTACATCCAAAGTACGTCCTGTTTTTCACGTTTCCCAGCTAAAGAGGGCAATGGGTGATCATCTTGTTGAGCACAATCTTCCTCAAGGGTTAGAGGTGGACACCTCGGAGTTGGTTGAACTTGAGGCAATCCTTGCCTCACACGTCACCAAGTCCAAAGGAAGAAATATTCAACAGTGGATTGTCCATTGGAAATCTAAACCAGCAGAGTAGGCCACTTGGGAGGATGCAGAATTCATTAAAGGGCAGTTTCCTTCTACCCACCTTAAGGACAAGTTGCCTATTGAGGTGGAAGGAATTGTTAGTACCTTTCCTATTGATCAGCCTATACTACCTAAGCAACCTAAGCCCATCAAAACTTATATTTGTAAGACCAAGTTGAGAAAAGGGGAATCTATCATGTAAGCAAGTTGTTATGAATTTGTTATAGTTAGCTATGGAGAAAGAATATACAAAGGGGGGAATATAGCTTAACAGGAGGAAGAGAAGGGCACGATTTTTTAAAATTGTGAAATAATATTAAGAGCTGGATTTCACCAAGAAGGGAGCTTGCTCCAGTTGTCTCTCTTTTCACGTATCAATAATACAATCTCTAAAGCACCACCTACCAGTAAACAAGGTTTTCGAATACGGGGAGCATGACAAGGGCTTGCTTTAAGAAGTCCGTGTTACGATCAAACTAAGAGCTCCTGTGCTTAGTTTGTCCTTAATCCTATTCATTAACGTTGTCATCATGTCTAATGATTGCTGGAAAGTTTACTACATCTAGACACAATGATATGCAGGATATGAAATTTTGATCGAATCATGTGAACCACTGTCTGCATTTATCTGTTTATTGTACGAACAAGAATCGAAAACAGATTAAAGGGGCAACACGCAAGAGAAACGAAGAGACGAAGTAGACTAGAGTAAGCAGCAAAAGGAAGACTCGAGTAAGCAGCAAAAAGGAGGCTCCTCACTTAAAGCAAAGGTAAAATGTAAGGGAGGTTCCTCACTTAAAGCAAAGGTAAAATGTAAGCTCTGATGCCTAAAGCTGTCCTCAAATATTGCCCAGAAGTATGAAACTCCTGATACCATCGGCATTTATGACGCTGTTCAGTGTACTAGTACCCCCTTTGGCCTGTAAAAGTTAAAGGTTACACAATTTCTTTCAGTACATCATGAAGATTCTTTTATCACCAGCCCGCAACAAAAAAGGATAAGAGCATGCTAGTTTACAATAAGTTCTTGTGCATTTATGATCACTACAGTAGAGATTCAGAGAACATGCACCCATCTTTGCCAAATGGAGATCCGGAAGGAGCAACTAGGCCAAGAGTTTGCATCACTTTCCTTCTTCGTGCACTCGGGTCTTTTGACATTGCAAATGAAATTCCTCCCTAAGAACAATATATTAATTGATGAATCAATTTGATGGCTAAAAGCAAGATGTATATGGTTCGTGAGCAGGTCAAAGATAATACTCACAGATTTTGGAGTTTGAAGAGGGTCTTCTTTTGGCACCTCATCTCGTAGAGGTGTCATGGTTTTATCTCCTTCATCAATATTTCGGCATTTCAGATTATGTTTTTCCAGGGTAAACTGTTTAGAGTGTTCGGCTTTAGCTTTCTTGGCACGCACATTGCATGCAGCATCTTCTGAGCTGTTGCTTTTCTGCAATTAGTTTCGTGTCTTTTGTCATCACATTCATAAACAAGCCAACAAAAGCATTCAAGGCAACAACAGCAAAGAACACAAAGAGTAAAAAAAAATAGTTCAATTTACAATCAAATATACATGATTCAATTTTCTCCCCTGATTGATCCCATTTTGATTCGACTTCTCTTCTGAAGCATTGACCATTGCACTCGATGTTCCTGAATGGATGGATTCAGAGTACCGAAATTTCAATTAGCACATGATTTAAAAATGGAACAAACAACTGAAAATAATCTTTAACATTTTTTTTTTAATATCAACTTCAATGGATATAATAATGTCATTCATCAGAAAGTCAAAAATCGAGAAAATGATTAAATATTAAGCACCAACTAAAGTTCATCCACCAAACTAATACATTGGACTCAATATCCGTGTCAAGTTTTACTCATTAGCTACAATAGTGAACTTATTAGTGGATCTATCATAAGAGAGAACAAAAGGATGTGATTCTTCTTTCTCTAATGTTATTCAGTATTTACATCTGATCATCTGAAGTGACACTTAAAGCCCACCACTACAGGTGAATTCCAAAAAGATAGCAAAATATGGTCATAATACACTCCTAACTGATAATAAATAAAAAGAACAGAGAATCAGATCAACAGCCACCAAGTAAAGAAGTAAACTGTTTACCTTTAGACTTGGATTGCTGCCTTCTTGATTGGCTAGATTTTGGGTGAGCAAGAACCTAAATTCAATAGGAACAATAATTAACATATATCATTTACTTTTGAGTGGAGAATCATTAATATAAAGTAGATTCAATAGATTATGAGTGACCAAGAACCTAAGATCCAATTCAATCTCGGAGCTGGCAATGCAAGACACAAGAGTTACAGTAATCTTAAAAGGGTAGCCTAAATGAAAGGAAAAACTGAAATATACCTGATCCAGAGATTTCAGAAGTATTTCACGAGAACAACCATTATTCTCCTTGAGCATCTAAGATTTCAAAGGTAAATAAATCAGGCCAAATAAAAATGAAAAAGAAGCTGAAATATTTAAAGTTTAACATAACTCAAAGCATGTATCACAAATGAGCACATACACTCTGGAACTCCGAACGAAATTTGGAAGGATCCACATATAAACTGCAACAGAAGTACAAAACAAATTAATCACACTATAAGTTAAGTAGCAAGAACGTAAACTTAAGATCGGAAAAGCACCGACTGTTGACAGCTTCCATAAATCCTAATAAGAACATCCCCTATTGATCTAGTACGAGGTCTACTAGTTCTGCTCACAGCATCCTCATTGACAACCTTCCAAAAGAACAGATAATTAAAAGCTTTGTCATTACTTATAAAACAAAATCTAACTTCGTGGCATGAAGAAAACAACACAAAGAAAATCCTTTTTTGGTAAATGGTGCATAAAACGACCAAATATACAATGCCACACATACCACAGCAGGCCACCATGATTCACCAGAATGCTTGATCCATATTAAATCCCCAGGCATGGGACTCCCTCCTATGTTCTCGGATGCAACCATACTCGCGGCTTTATCAGTATTATAACTTTCAATCTGTGCACAGCATTTACCTTCCGTAGCTTTTCTTTTCATGTCAATAATCTAGTTTGAAGGGCAGATACATCATCAATATCATTATCGGTTAATCAAACTGTAGCAAACTGAAGCATTCTACGCCACAATAAGAGTACTAAGTTCTTTCGTTTCAATGATTCCCTATACCATCTGTTAACATTCACTGTGAAACTAGTTAGCGATTGAGTGCTGGCTATGCATCATTTCACTTCACAAAGATGCCAAGAAAAAGGGTTTCCGGCAAGCAACTCATTAAACGTCATAGCCTTAATCAACATTGTCAAACTCACATCTGGAACGTGTTGCAAACTCGTATATATCGAAATTTCAGCAATCAATAAACTTTTCCTTTAAAGACCACAAGGTCCGCAACTTTAAAACATACAAAATTTTCAAGAACCACATTCTATCATTTCCGTGTAGGTAAGCAAAACCCCAGCTTCTAATCACTTTAAAACTAAACCAAGAATATCATCTTCGTTGATATCAGAAGGGAACAAAATTTTAACGGGCACTAACCGATTTGCGGGACGAGAATTGGTTTTTTTAATTTTTACAGAAACAGAAGTGGGTATGCTCGATGCATCCTCTGGACGATTGCATATGTGTGTGCGAGCTAGCGATTTCAGTGGTAAAAGAAACGCAGGGAGAAACACAAAAAGGAAGTCCCTTTTTCTCTTTTCCGTTTAGTCACTTTGGCGAGATTTGGCTGTCAAAAATGGTTCTTCCACTCTATGATTGGCTGTCGGTTGCGGTCGAAACTCTAAAAAGAAGAGTAAATGATTCATGGACCGTTTGATTTTACAATAAGTTATTTAAAAAATTAAAAGATAATATATTTAAAACTGTTTAATTTTTTAAGTTTAATAATAATTATTTTAACATTTTTTAATTTAATAATTATTTTTTAAAATTTTATATAAATTAATTTAAAAATAATGTTGAAATTATAATAACATCCCAAAAACGGTACGATAATCTTTAATATCAGTAAATAGTATAGGTACGTTAAGAATACCACTTCAAATCTGTTAGAGTGTTCCATATTGCCTAGACATGAAAATGTTAAAGGGTTTATAAGTGGTAAGGATTAACTATCCAAACAACTAGTTCTAGTTATTTGGACAATGGTTGACCCAATTAAAACTCTGCCCATATTAAAAAAATTCAACAGTAACTCCAAAAACTCATTTTTCAGTTCAAAAAACAAGTTTTAATCCACTAATTTAACCTAAAGTAAAGTCAACAAATTAATACTAGATTCACCTTACCCTACATTGGCTCGAGTCAATTTAAGTCGGACATTTTTTGTCATTCCTAATCGAGAGAACGTTAAGATTGAAATTCTATCTCGAATTGAGTTCAAATTTGAGTGTTCGATTTGTAACCTAATTTGAGCCGATCTCAAATTGATGTCATCTTAGATAATTTGGGAGAATTTGAGTCTAAAGCTTAGACCACACCTTAAAGGCTCGATTTAGTGCTAATTTAAAATTAAAAAATAATTATTTTGAATAAGACAATAGGAAGTGATTGATGGAGTCAAAAAGAGGTTATACAAAAAGTTGGCTGAAAAAGGACTATAGATTATAGAAACTCAAATCAAAGCGACATCATGTTATAATAATAATTGTCTACACCCGACAAGACCCAATCCGTAAGACATCAGACCAGATTGTTGTATTGTATCGGCTAACTCTTTGTACCAACATGAAATGGCAAAAGTAACATGCTTGAAACTTCCAGCGAATAATGGAAGGTATCCGTCTGCATCCCAGATCTTTTGTCCAATTTTACTCTGTTTTATTCTGTCTTATGTAATTTTAACCATTTATTTTGCGGAACCCACGTAGGTCCCATGCGAGCCTCACATAAATAAATGGCTGAAATTTATTGGACACAATAGGACACCATAATATTGAACAGAAGATCTGACTCACGTGTCTGCGTGTGTGCGTGATACATACCTAAATTCTATCAATTTCCAAACGTCTGAAACTCCTCCATTAATGAAGAACAAAGTCCAAGTGTACAGCTCGGAGAACCCAATTCGTGAAGTACGTGTCAAGAGGGAGGAAGAGGAAAGAGAGGTGGGCGAGAGTTTGGCGTTCCCATGGCTACAACCACACACGACCTTTCACTGTCATTAGGTTTGAATCTAATCTAAACCAGAACTGAACATTTTCTGTAAAAATATCAAGAAACCCCTTTTCTTTTCTTGTCTTTTTCCATGTTAAGACTAAAAATTGCAGGGACTCTTCGTGATTCCGGTGCTTGAACTCACTCGCGCATAAAATCAAACAGCTGGTGAGCTTTGTGCTTGCTGTTTACGATTGCAGCTTCTGACCGCTGGCCGCTTCCCTCTTCTTTTGTGAACAGCAACCTTTTTGAAGCAAATGTGTTATTCACATTTCAACGAAGACTTGAATATCAACAATATTTTTATTAAAATTGTATATTTATAATTTTATTCATATTTAAAATTATTGTATTATTAAAAAAACGTACATTCTGGTTAAAAATTTAAAATTACTAAAATTTGTTAATTATTTTAATAAAATGTTAAAATTAAATCAAATGAAACAATTTGTTAATTTGTTAAAACGTATATTCTTTCTGTTAAGATATGGATTTGGAAAAGAAGGAACTGTACGGTTTGAAGACAAGAGCTTTTATCAGAGGACCAATTCTTACAAGCGGCGTCAAGAATGTGGCGGGAGTGGTCCTTTCATTTGGCGGTGAATCAAGAAACTTCGGATTACTCTGTAATTTTTAAAACATTGGGAATTACTTTATAATGCCTTGGGTAAAACTATTATTATATCAAATGTGAAAATAATTAAGTTAATTGAGGGCCTCACAAACCTAAGCAAAGTGTGCCGAACTTCGTTAACAAATTTCATGTATTGATTTATTTATTTTTCGGTTTTTGTTTGTGCTAGAACAACCACGTCTGAATAAAAAATTTTGCGAAACTACACCCCGTAAGAAATTTACACTTATATACATATAATAATTTCCAATGTTTTAAAAATTGAACCGCTTGCTCTATTTAACAATAAAAATCTTGAACCGACCAACTTTTCATTTTTAACTTTCCGATTTAATTTTTTGTTGTTAAAAACCAATCAGTTATTAATTAATCAGTTAGTTTTCGTAAACTAATAAGCTTTTATAAACTAAAATAAATTAATTTATTTTTATTTAATAATATTATTTTCTTAATTAATCTTTGATTTTTTGATAAATAAGGATAAATTTTCAAATTCGTTAATTTTATTAAATTTTAAATCAATTTTATGACAATATAATACCGATTGAACCTTTTAAACCTTAAATCTCTATCTTGTCGGTTTAACTAAAATAAGCCAATTAATTTTCATTTAATAGTGTTATTTTTTGATTAATCTTTGATATTTCGATAAATAAGGATACTTTTTTTTAAAGATTTCAAATTCTTTAATTTTATTAAATCTTTAACCGATTTTATGACGATCAAATACCGATTAAATCTTTTAAACCTTAAACTTATATCTTATCGATTTAACTTTTGATATAGTTTTTAAAACATTGAGAATTTCTATTAAATAACTTGATAACTGGTTATTATTAAGATTTACAATTTTGGAAAGTTTTCTCTTATATCTTCATTATCAATTTTATTTTATATTTTGACATTATCCTTAAAAAAAGGGTAGGGTCCCACTTTAAGCTTTTACAACATTTTTACATCATTGTCCCGTGGGATGGGAACAGGCAGGAGAGAGGAAGTGTGAGCATATTGACTTGTACATGTGAAAGCTCTCCTCAGCTCTGGTGTGCTTTTCGGCGCCTCACGCTCCATTCCTTAAAGATTACCGCTGCACGCGGCTAAGTAGAGCAACAAGTCAAACCCGTGGTCAACCCGACCCCATGAACTTGCAGTCCGAGTTTGAACTCAAACTCAGGTAGATCATTCAGAACCATACTATTTTGAACAAGACATCAGACAGATCAGGTCAAGCTTCACACTCAAAACTCTCGCCAAATTCCTAATTCTATATGAAATTCGGTCAAGCCAATGTCGATCTATTCACTTTAGACCAAGCTCAGGTCAAACCAATCTTGATCTATTCACTTTAGAGTTTAGACCAAGTGCAAGCCAAACTCCTATTTATTAATGACTTGCTAAAACTTACCTGACGCCATGACTTTCAATAAAAAATTGACATACTAAGATACAGATAAATAATCTCATGTAAAGAAAACTTATACGCAAATACAGATATATATATATGTTTTTCTTTTTTCCACGCAAATCTACCGGAACATCTCCAATTAAAGATGAAGCGGCTAAACATCTCTACAATTAAAGAAAAAGCGGCGTAGCCCTCTTCAGACTCCACATGTTAGTAAAACTTGTACTGAGTTGTTGTTGTTGTTGTTATTGTTGTTTTACGCAGACTCCGAATTTGTGTATTCTAAACTTATACTTTTTTCTAAAAGGTAGGATGTCTTTACATCACTTACAAATATAACTAGGGAGACAAGAATGAATCTGCACCCATTTTATGCATGAAGATGGCAGGAAAATAGAAAGGTAGAAAAATGTACATTAGGAAAGAGAAGTTGGGTATGTCAGTGAGATGATGCAGAAGATAGCCTCCAGAAGGTTTTTGTTGCAACCAGAATCTTTTCTCTGCCATGAGATTCAGGTTCTTTATCATGTAAGCTGGGCTTCCACCGTACAGCATGAGCTATACGACTCACTTTGTCAATGACTTCCGGAGAATCACGGATCAGGACTGTTCCTTCCGGACGTAATATTCGATCCATCTCAACTACTAAATCCACTAGGTTACATCTGCAAGATAATATCAGGGACCTGGTAATCATTCAACAACCCACAGGAAAAACCTTCTAATGGTTGTCATGACACTTTAGCAGAAAAGAAACCAGATTCAGAATATGCAACTTGCTTAGCTTCTTCATCGGAAAAAATCTTTCGTCCGAGAAAAAGTTTAAGAGAATTTTTCAGACGCTAAGTTCCAACCAGTAGCAATAATGTTAGAATAAATACAAAAACCAATATAAAAGGCAATATTATCATTTAATTAAAAAAATGGTGAAGAGTAATAATAGTTTGTATAGTCAAAAACATTACTCCTAATATCATCAATGAGAAAATTAAACTCCAGAAAATTGTAGCAAGTACCTGTTCCTGCTGCCACTGGGACCTTTGATCAGAGATTCAATCCCGGTTACATGGATCAGATCGTATGTCCGCGGATATGTTGAGAAAGGCTCACACCTACGAACACCAGTTCAATCACACGTCACAATAAAGTATCCCTATGAAGTGATTATACCACAAAGGTCCTACAGAAATATCACAAGCCAGGGATAACAAGAAAAAGGGAGTAACACGTGTAGGAACAATAAGTACTTGTAAGGGGGATTGAGGGGACAATCCCTCCGCCTTCAGCTTCAGGAAGGAATCCATACACGTTCAGATGGATTCGTGAAGTTATACATGAAAGTACAGTGACAAAAGGTACAAACAATAAGTTCCAGTTTGTAATCATTCCTAATTACGAATGAAATAACTTACCAATCATGGTAGACTCCAATTAGGCCACGGTCGTAAATAACATCTAGAGTGGCTAACTTTTGAGCAGGAACTACATTCATCACCCACACGGGGTCAGAGATAACTGCTGCAGCAAAACCGCCAAAAAATGCATTCATATCCATGACATTGTGTATGGCTGAAGTTCCGAGCTTCACATTCAAATTGTTCTTATAGTAAGCCACTCGCCTTGCCCAACGTCTTGTGTCAGCTTCAAACAAATCAATTCCATTTTTTATGAGTGTCGCTCTCGAAGGAGCTTTGTTTAGCCTATGTGGCCACTTTGGAATTGAACTAACAGCATACTCTCCTTTGACGGAAGATGCTGTAGTCACACATTTCTTTAACTGGTAGTACCTGCAACACAACTAACTTAGCTTAAAGACTCATGCTTTTTGCCTGACTGCAAAGCATCTAATAATCATCACCCAACAGCCAAGGGTAAGACAAAAAAACAAAATATTCACCGTTGAAACAAGTTCACCTAATTCTACTAAAGTTTTGTAAGCATTTACCAATTATGCACCTAAAGCAAATGCAATTAATGCCAGAGCAGTTGAAACAAGAGAAAAATAAAATTTGTATTTCAAAGTTTCTACAAAAAGTTTACACAAATTGAGGATCCATCACTAAGAATTACCATGCCTGACTCGGGTTATCTGATTTGCCACACAAAGCAAGCCCGAATTCGTTTTGGTTAGGCAGGCATGAATCGCCGGTGGGTTTTTTCCAGACAACGGTATTTCCATCCACAGCAATCAGCTCATAACATAATGCTCTTGCAACACCTTGGAGATCTGCCCATTCTTTGTCCTGTTTAGCCCACTGTACAGGTGGACCAGATATGACCAAGTATCCTCCTGGACGAAGTAGTCTATCCACTTCAATGAAATAAGTTGCATCTGCAAAATCCAAATTCCTTCCGTGGTAAGAGCTAGTAGCAGAAGCAGGAGTGTACAAATACAATGATAACAGGTCAGAGAACTAACTATATGCAGTAAAAGGAATCAGACAGCGGGAACAGTGCACTAAGTCGAAAGAGAATGCAGGAAATGGCAGTCTGCGAGTGCCAAGCATGGCAACAAATGCTGGAATTCCCCTTTCCAAAGCAAATTGTATTTGTGATTTGTGAGAATCTCTTGGTGCAAAAGAGACAGTTAAAATCCCTTCTTTTAGCATATACCCTCCCCAACTAGCAACCTGCAAGATGATTAAACTTAAAGAACTTCACACATCTAACAGGATTTAAAAGCTCAAATATGATGTATAAAAGCCAGTCCTACCCCACATCCCATATCAAGTGCAGTCCTTATGACTCCACCACTAATAGGAATATACTGTCCAAGTTTTTGAATGTATGGTACGGCTCCATCAGGAAACATTGTTCCACCACCAGGGAATATGAAGTAATCTCCATCCTCTTTCATCCATCCCTGATGCCCTTTCCTGTCTGCAATCTTGTTATATGGCATGTTTGAATGCCAAATCTGCATATTAACGACATTAAACATAAGCATGCGTGTACCAAATCTGCATATTAACGACATTAAACATAAGCATGCGTGTATCAATGAACGTGTACAACAGATTTCATTCGATTGGGGGATATACGCATCCCTTTAACTGTTCATATATTTAATCTAACGCCACCAATCAATTACTGGCACACTGAAATGGGATCCTACAGGACAGACCTAGTCGATGAAGCTATGCATAAGATGGGGAAGAGGAGGTGCACTTAAGACTTAAGTTTGCAATTTATTTCAACAAAAGACCTACAATGAAGAAGGCTCCCTGATCAGCGATCAAACTAAATGCTCCAGACTCGGTGGACGAAACCTAATCCTCAGACAAAATACAGAAGTTTCATACAAGTTAAGGCACTAGGCTAATCATGGTTAAAAATCCAAAAAGAAATTCCTTGCCTACAGTTCTCTCTCAATTTTCGACATACATAAAAAAACCCAGTTCCAAGTACAGAAAAAGAACAGACCTTATGCAAACTTTCGGGCCAATGAACAGGAATTCTATATCCATTGGGCGGAGGGATCAAGCAAAGAGGGGTTTCGTCGGGTAACGGACAGTGACGCTCTCTGTAGAAATTCATTTCCCTGCTAAGCTGACTGTTGCGTCTGGGATCTTCACACGGCATGTGATCAACAGAATCAACACCACATGCTTCGATTGGCTGCGGATGACGCCCAGCCTCGATCAGCTCGACCAAGCGTTGTCGCTGCCGTGGATCCAACGTCGAGAGAAGCAGCGTTTGGCGACCGGAGGCCGCGAGAGAGTCGCCGAGCGGAGTGAAGACCAGAAGGAAGAAGAGAATCACCAGTCCGAAGAAAGTAGCAGACACAAGGTCCAAAAGCTTCCACTGCCTTGGGTTGCGATTCGATGCTGGCAGATTCTGGTGTCCCATTGTTTCTCGTTTTTCACCTCCTTTCTTGGTGAAGACCCAGTTATGTAGATCTTAGCAACTTCTCATTTCGATAGCTGGCAAGGATCAAAGAGTAAAAGTGAAGTTATGCTCTGTTTTTTCACTTGTTTTTCTTTTCTGGTTGGATTTAAGGTGAAGAGTGGTCTTGTGACGGTAGAGGCTTGAAGATATTGGATTGTTCGAAATTGAAGCTTGGAGTTTCTCGCCACCAGAGAGAGATGCGGATTGAAGTAAGTACTACGTCGACTTCTGAGTGAGTTGGACTCTTCCGAGTGAGTGTGTTACCGGTCCGTGACGGATGTGTAAGGGAATGTAGGAGACAGCTGTCGTAAAACGATGGCTTTTAAAAATAATGTTAACGCGGTTTTCAATATATAAAACTAATTAAGATAAACCCATACAACAACTTAAATTATTGGAGTGAACGGTTATTTAATATGGTATCAGAACACTTTGTGACCGAGTAGTCGTGAGTTTAAATTTTACCATCCACCTATTATTTAGTACAAGATAGAGTGAGCCTGTGCAAGTTTTAAGCTCAAAAAACTTTCACTTGAAGAGGTGTGTTAGTGAATATATAAAATCAATTAAGTTGACCTTACACAACTACCAACATAAGACAGGGAAGGTCGATAATATGCAACCTTACTCTTAAAAGAGATTGTAGATCTTGCCCAATGTGAAATCGGTAATATGGAACCTTACTCTTAAAAGAGATTGTTTTTAAATAACTTACGAAAATTAAATTATTTTAAAGTATTTGATATTATAAAATATTAAAATATAACTTAAATCAAATCAATCATTTTTATAGCGATTATTAGATAATTATTAATTTTAATTTTAATAACTAATCATGCTAAAATAATTTAATATTTAAACAATAAAATAATAAACTTGGGGTATTTTTAAACTAATTAAGAAACACTTGTAATATTGAAATTTAAAATTATTTATTCCGACAAAGTAATTAACTATTTTGAATTAATTATATATATATTTCTATTAAAATAATCAATGAACTTAAATATTTTTTGTTAAGTATTTCCTTAAAAATTTTAAATAATAAAATAATTTTAAAAAGTCCAAAAAAATTATACCCTTAATGTAAATTAAGTATTTCTTAAATTTTAAAATAATTAAATTATTTTTAAACAAATAAAAAAACACAAATTATATATTTAATGTAGAAAACACTTTTTTAATTCAATATTTTCTTTGTCTAGGGCATATTTATTTTTTTGTTTTTGTTTACAAATTTAGTAAAAGATTTGTTTGCTTAAGCTTTTGATTTTTTTTTAGTTTTGGTTCAATTTTCAAAAATTAGAAAACATAAAAAATTTTTGTTTTTATTTATGCTTTTTTATATTCAGATCTATTATCAAATAAATATATTATTTAATTATTTAATACATTACATTTTAATAAGAATTATGAACAATTTAATTTAGTATTATATATTTAATTAATTAAAATCAATTATTAATAAATTAATTTTACCTAATTATTTAATTTAATTTAGTTTTTAATTAAATTAAATTAAAAATTATTAATAAACATATTTAAATTTAATATATCTTCAAAATATATAAATTTCAAATAAAATTTGATTTAATAATTAAAATACATTTAAAATCAATATTAATTTATAAATATAAAGTATAATTCATAAATTATTTATTTTAATAAAACAAAATAATATATTAATAAATATTATATAAGAAATTAAAATAAACTTATTTAATTAAAATAATTATCTTTAAGTTTTATCTAATATATAATTATTATCAATGTAATTCTATAACTATATTGACATTAACAATCAAAAAAAAAATTTAAATGAAAAATACATAAACTGAAAATAAAAATAAAAACTAAAAACTACAACAGAAAAATAAAAGTAAAACCGAACAATACCTTAATTTTTAATCAGAGAAAGTTAAATAAGAGGTCATGCTTTGGTTAATTCTAATAAACCAAATTCCAACTATATACCAAAGCAATGTTACTTAAATGCTTAACTTGAACTTGGGTTTTTCATGTTTTGACAATAATAAATCTGAACTCAACTCAAAACTTGAAAACGGCAGATCAGATTATATTCGATTACATTTAAACTCAAATTTGAAGAAAAAAGAAAGCACAGATTCATTGCCAACAGCATTCCTCATTGATTTTGCATTCTCAGATGCCATCAAGTTTCTGAATTAACAGATGAGTTTACACAAGGAATAATGACAAAAGAATGGGTTACAGCAACTTGTCATGCAAATTCCAAGTATATACAAACACAAACTTCACAACTAACCATTGTTGCATATGTATCCCACAATCCTCACCATCCAATGTTTTACTAAGAGACTCTTAAATTTGTTTGAGGATTTAAGAACTCCTGCTTCATTGCCACCGGAGTATCCATAAACAGGAACTGAAGAAACCTTGATGAAAAGAATGTTGGCCATGTTTAACCACTCAGCTGAAACATACAATCAAAGTTTCTTATTTCTGATGATGTATTCATGCTTGATAAGATTTGCCCTTAGAAGCATGGATCGCACATCCCTCTCAAATTCACTTCCAGTTTGTAGAACCCGTTGAAAAGTTGCATTCCTTTGATCTGCATGCCGTGCATATAGAATTTTGTTGTGCGAATCAATCCGAGCCTACAAATGCGTTGCAAGTGTTATCATTATTTGTTAAAAGCTATAGTACTTGGCAACCCTAGGTTAATGTAAGAAATAATTCCATACAGCAAGAGGCTGGAATATGATTCATGCGTGCACATAAAGTACACTCAAGACTCTGTTCAAGAATCTTTCCTATGACAGAAGGGGAAAGGAAAAAGATTGGATTTCCAACTTCCATGCAAGTTCTTTCACACAAGATATAGTAAAATGAAAACAAAAGTAGGCAGAAAAAACTGACCTGTATTAGATTGTCAGTAATCAAGGCTTCAAGTTCTTTCTCCAGTCCAGAGACACTTGTTTTGAAAGCATTAGCCATCATCCGTAAATCAACAGATAAAAATGGGTGTGTATACTGAATGAGAGCTTTATTGCGGATTTGATCATACAGCATCTCAACATGGTCGTGCAAATGGATGTCAAGGAACAAGTTGGATTTGAGAATTTGCAGATAATCCAGGCAAGAAGCATAGCGGCTGCATCGGAGACAATATATTTGGAAAAAGGGATTTAAAGAATTTCATGAGAAATGAAAGGTCAAATATGAATATATATGCCAAAAGTTGACAAAAATGCCAGAAATCTTATCATTGGCACATTTCAATAGTTGGAAACAAAATAATTTTGACAAAACATAAACAAAAGTGCAAAAGAGAAAACCCAAACAGAATTCTTTCACTTACCAACAATATCTGCAGTATAGATGACCCTGATAAATAGTGTAAAATCAGAATACCCTTGCATTTTATTTCATATTTGAAATATATTGATAACTGATCAATTGCTTGTGGTCACCTCCAAGAAAAACTTAGGCAAGAAAATTTTCTACTATCTAACAATACATAGATTCGAAGCTGCAACAATATATCTAGATCCATCTATCCAATTTAAGCTTTATATTTGACTTCTCCATAGGAAATCATGCCTATTGCCACCTTGAAACAGTATATTCCAAAGATCAACATATAGAGAACGATAACCAACAGAAAAGGGATCAATCAAACATCATAAAAAGGTACCTTGAGTAGAAGTCATGAATAAGTTCTCTCACTTCAGGCACCAACTCCAAGAAATTACGAAAGTTGAGGTTGTCAATAACTTTGGCCTGTAAATACAATTGAGAACAAAAATAGAACAGCACATTGAGAAGTCCTTTGAGAAATATGATTAGCATGAAAGGATTACGACCATGATGGTGCAGTTGATGATGAAATTACCTTCAGCTCTGAGCGATCAAAACTTGCAAGTGCACAAAGTCCTCCATATATTGCAACATCTTGAGGAGCAATAATCTCATTATAAGAATTTCCCAATTCCGGGACCACTTCAAGAAACTGCACAGATGCAAACATGTTATATCACCAAGAGAAAACAAATATGATAAAGATGAAGTTATGTTTAATTCCCCTTGGTGTAGATTATCTATTTCCAGCAACAGTGGAGGAAACGCAGATAGGGTGATGCTCAATTGAATGAACAAATACTAGCGCTGATTTCTAAAGTAATTTAAGCAAACTTCAGCTCAAACAAATGTCCAACCAAGTTATTTCACTATCTCTCATAAAATATTCTACTAAGCCAGTGTAATTCCAAAGAAACACTATCCAAATAAAATTGAAGAAAGAAAACATGAAACCGGTGGAACGGCCTAATGAACAAATTGAAACATGAAAGCAAATAAGGTCACGAACCTTGCGGGCAGCAAGCTTGTACTTTTTAGACACCAAATGAGCTAATCCAGCAGCACATCGTAGTTTTGCAACAGTGACAGGGTCCAGAGCCTCGGGTGTTTGTTCTGCTTTGCCAATATAGCTTGTAACATGAGTAAATTGACCCATCTCAGTGCTGACAAGAATTGCTCTCGTACACATATTGATTATATGCTTTGATGTAGTGCAATAATCACGAGTACGAACATAGTTCTTAAAAGCATCCCCAAGTAAACCGTGGGCATAGTAAAAATCTCCAAAATCATTATACCCCATTCTTATGCTTTCCTTAATCAAATTCGTCTGCACTCAAGGCAAACCAAAGGAAACAAGGACAAATTCAAACAACAAATCAAAACCCAACCAAGATTAAATTTTGATTGTCGGAGTTTTACTCTGTAGGCATTGAGCTCAGTTTCAAGCTTCTCCTTCCTCTGTTCGGCTCTGCGATCAACCATCTCGCACCACTCGCTATCCATCGAGTACTTGGGCCCTAATCGCCCATCAATCTTCTGCACAACTTCTCGAAAAAGCTGCGTGTTTTCACCTTTCTTGATCTCGTCGTAGGCCATACGGAATGCTTCCATCTGCATCGATGGGTTATCGCAGTGGTCGGCGATGAAAAGTAGCCGTGTAATCTTCGTTCTTCCCGCGTAAAGTCCGGCGTATGCTTCGATATCGAGCTGCTCGCCACTAATAACAGGCTTCCGGCTAGACTTGTCATCGCCGTTGGCGTAAACGTCGTCGTCTGCTTCCATCTTGACCGCAGAAGATTTTGGGAGTTAGGGTTTTGAATTGGGGATTTCTGAATTACGAGATCAATTCACCGAGGAGGAGTGGTGTAGCATCAGTACACCATATTTGGACTAAAGATGAAAATTTAAAGGAGTACAGGGATATATTTGTCAATATGTTTAATTGGGCCCCATATATACGGCGTGTCGTTTAGCAAAAGGACAAAGACAGTTGCAGAAGTACACGTGGCGAGTTCTCAGTAAACCACGTAAGTTGAGTAAAGGCGCGCAAATTAACTGTTTATAAATTTTATAGCTTTTAAGAAAGTTTGATACTTTCTCTGATCGACCGAACGAGAAAGAAAGGATAAAAGGAACTGTTTCCTGACTCTGCAATGGCGGCGAGACCGACTCGGGAAGCTATCGAGACGTTCATGGGAGTAACCGGCGAGTCTCAGGCCGTCGCGCTTCGGAAGCTGGAGGTGCATTGCATTTTCCTAATCTTGTGCTGCTTTTTAGGGTTTGAGTTTGATTGTTGTAAGCTTCGGTAGGTTTTAATTCCATGCGCTGTTGATATGAAAGTAGGTTGGGTTTGGTAATTGGTGTTGTTCGTCTTTCTATGGTTTTGTTGTTTCTCATTTTCTTCTTTTTTTTCCTTTGTTTTTGTTTGAGAAGGAACATGGGGGCAATCTTGATGAAGCTCTGAACGCGCATTTTGGTGAAGGAGAAAGACGTTCTCGTGACATGCCTTTGTAAAATGCTTTATTCGATTCTTTAAAAAGAAATTACCAATTTCTTTGACGAGTCAGTCAGTAAGAAAATTTTCTGTGTGTTTTTGTTTGTTGTTTAGTTCGACAAATCAAATGGAAGCTCAACAACGTGGGGTTTCACCGATTCTTTCTGCTCTTAGAAGTTTCAGGCCTTCGTTACTACTAGATCCGAATTATAGAAGAAATCTGTACAACCTAATTGGAACTTCTAGTTTAACTAGCAGTAATGAACCGGTACAGCATGCAGGAGGTGTCCACTATCGTTATGATGGGAGCTTTCAGCATATACCACCTAGACCTGTTGTTGAGGAAGGAAGTACAGAATTTCGTGAGCATGTCTCTAGGGATGATCGTGCACATTTATCTGATGCAGAAGACGAAATGTTTCGACTTGCTATTGAGGCTTCAAAGCAGGTGATAACAGGGGTCTTAAGAATAAATAATGTAGTTTTTCTGAATGTACAGGGAAGATAATGATACTCTTTTGACCAACTTCTTCCTCAAGCTTTAATCCTTACCAAGGGTATGGATGCAGGATGAATCTGGTGTCAGGCTTCCACAAAGGCAATCGAACTTGGAAGATGAGGAGCTTGCTCGTGCACTGTCATTGTCCTTAAAGGTTTCTGCATTTGAGTTTTAGTGTATATTCTCATATTGATGGTCCTTGACTTCCTTTAACATAAAACTACATTCAGACAGCGGAACAAGACGATGCAATGCGTGATCAAGCCCAGAAGGAAATCAGAGTTCGTGGTTCAAGTGCAAGAGCTGAGAAAGTCAATAAGGCCGAGCAGAAGGTTTGTAATGCCGTCATATTTACGAGGAACTATTTTGGAGCTGAAAAGATGCACATTCATTAGCATTTCACTCAGTAAATAATGGCAGTCATGACAATCAACGGCATTTTGTTTGTTGAAATTGTGAGTAGCTGGCATTTGCCACTTGATGGAAACTCCAGGCCTGTTAGTTTACTTTTTATTACAAGCATTTACTTCACTTTAGTCCCTCTTTTCTTTTTCTGAGACTGTTAGTCATTTCGTGTTGAAGCCTTTCCCTTTATTCCATTTCAGGCATGGCTTGAATATCACTTCTTTTAGATGTTAAATAGATCTCAAATTGCTGAGGAAAACTTCAGTTAGATTCTTTTC
>JAOTBA010000009.1:22836395-22850708 GCA_025629845.1 Erythroxylum squamatum
AAAGATGAATACTTACCTTTATTACTTGATTTCTCTTCCTTTTCTTCTTCTTTCTTCCTCCCTTCAAGCCTCCTACGATTCTCCCTTCTCCTAGCCGAAAGCTCTCCTTGCTTCCTTGCTCACGTTTTGCTTCTTTTCTTTTAGGGTTTACGACACTTGCTTCCTTCTCTTCCTTTAACTCATTTAAATCTCAACTTAAAGTCCTACTCCCAAACTACATAGTTTTGAGCTCTCCTTAACTTACAATACTTTTGGGCTCTCCTCCTCACAAGCCCACTACACCCTAATCCACTTATTTCTAATCCTCCTTCTCTTTATTCCATTTATTCCTAAGGCCCCTTCTTCCAACAAGCCCTTCATTAAAACCCAACTTTTAATACCCAATCATACTTGCTAATTCCAAGACTCAACAATCATATACATATATGTACACATAATTAAAACAATTAAGGCAACATAAAAAGTAATTAAAGTAAACGAATAAGTAAATAAATAAATAAATAAAAATTTCGGGGCCCAATAGTATAGGTTAAGAAAGGCATTATACGGGCTAAAACAAGCCCCAAGAGCTTGGTATAGCCGTATAGATGCCTATTTCATGAAGGTTGGTTTTAAGAAATGTCCTTATGAGCATACTCTTTATGTAAACTCCAATGGTGGTAACATTGTTATTGTATGCTTATATGTGGACGATCTAATTTTTATTGGGAATGATGAAGGAATGCTTGAAAAATTTAAGGAGTCCATAATGAAAGAATTTGTTATGTTTGATCTTGGGTTAATGCATTATATCTTGGGTATAGAAGTTAAACAACTTGCTATTGGGATTTTAATTTCACAAAAGAAATATGCCCGTGAAATTTTAGACAGATTTGGCATGAAAAATTGCAATGCTACCAACACTCCTTCAGAGATGGGGCTGAAACTTGAGAAAGATTCAGCAGGAAAGAAGGTCGATAGCACCCATTACAAACAAATTGTGGGGAGTCTGATGTATTTAACAGCCACCAGGCCGGACATTATGTATGCTGTTAGCCTTATCAGCAGATACATGGAGCAACCAAAAGAGGAGCATTTGTTGGCTGCCAAAAGAATTCTAAGGTACTTGAAAGGCACCATTGACTTTGGAATCTTCTACAAGAAAGGGGAGCGGGCAGATTTAACTGGTTTTTCAGACAGTGATTTTGCCGGTGATCCAGATGATAGAAAAAGTACAACTGGATTTGTATTTCTGTTGGGGTCAGGAGCTGTATCATGGTCGTCCAAGAAGCAGAAAATTATCACCTTGTCAACCACCGAAGCTGAGTTTGTAGCAGCAACCTCTTGTGCTTGCCAAGCAATATGGATGAGAAATATTCTTGGTGAGCTTCATTTCAACAAAAAGGTCCCACTCTACTTTATTGTGACAATAACTCTGCAATCAAACTCTAAAAAATCCAGTCTTATATGGAAGGAGTAAACACATCGATGTCAAGTTTCACTTCCTAAGAGATCTCACAAAGGAAGAAATAATTGATGTTGTTTATTGCAGAAGTGAAGACCAAGCGGCAGACATATTCACAAAGCCCCTCAAAGTTGCTGCATTCACAAAGCTGTGAAGTGCTCTTGGAGTGTGCAGTACGAAGAGTTCTGTTTGATGTTAAACTGAAAGTAATTTCAGTTTAAGGGAGGGTGTTAGATATTTTTAAGTTACCGTGTTAGATATTTTTAAGTTACTGTTTTGTTTTGTCCTAGTCTTCAGTGGCATTTGTTTTCAGTTGGAGTTAAACTAAGAGTTAGTTAGTCATGAGGCATGGTCCTTTTATCTTGGTTTTTTCATTGATGTAATGGCCTATAAAAGGCACTGTTTTTGCTGAATAATAGTGCAGTTTTTTATTAGCTCACTCAACAGTTATCACTAGCTCCTCCAAATTTGTTTCAAGTCCTCCTTTGAATGCTAAGAATGACTAAAATTATGAAAACAACAGCAACGTGTATGCCAAAACCATTCAAAAATCCCTTAGGTTTATTTTAATAAGCGTACTTATAATTAGGGTTATAAAAGGAGAGTTCTAAATTGCTTGAATTTAAGAAATAATACGTCTTCTCAATTCTATGCGAGAATTTCACTGGACTAACATCAATATAAACATTGGGTTTATTATGTTTTTTTCTTCATAAAAAATTAGACAACAATGGAGAAAGTTGCACCCAATTATATGTTTCCTCTAGAACGTCACCTATAAGGTAATGAAGTGAAAATAGAGAAATGTTAAATAATCTATATAAAACATACTGATAGGTTAATAATTTACATATTAATTTGGGACATTTTTTGAGCATATTGGATGGATGTTGTTGTGATTAGGGTGTTTTTACATTGTTTTTAGAGGTTAGGAGATGTAGAGTTGTTTTGGGAGAAAAGTAAGCCAAAAAGAAGCAACTCAGAAAGACAAAAACGATAGCAGCAGAAGATAAATGCCAGCAGCCACAAAGACAAAAACGACACAGCAAAGGAAAAGAAGAAGCACCCAGTAGAAAATGACAAATAGTAGCAGACCAAAATTAGCAGCAAAAACGACACCATAAAAGCAAAACGTAGAGCAAAAGAAGCAGAAACGATACTGCATAGCACATGAGAGAACAAAGGAAAGAGTCAGCAGAAATAACAAGAATAAAACGACAGCACAACAGAGAAAAACAAAAGACAATCCAAAACACAAGAAGAGAGAGAAAACACAAGCAACAGAAGAGAAGACAACAGACATTTTTAACGTAGGGTTATTATTTTTGGAAAAAACAAGAGGGATGTCCTTTGTTTTGGAATATACGAGGATGTTTTTTGGAGAAGGGCAACACGCGATAGCAGCTGTTTTTGGAGAAGTCTACCCTGGGTTCCACCTTTTGCTGTCAAGGGAGAGAACATAGGCATAGTGTTTTGGAGGATTTTTCATTGGGAAGCTCTACAAAGTTTTTCTTCTCCCAACTTCTTCCCTAAGAATGATTTTTTTTGAATAATTTTCATGTGTTCTTTCTTCTCTATGGCTTGGAACTAATTTATTTATTCTAGTTAGAGGATTATAGAAGCCTTGATTCTAAATCGATTGTGAGATCAAATAGGTCCTATTGAATTCAATCGTGTATGAATATTTAATTATTTCTTGAATTCATTGATTTTATGAAGGTTTTGGATTTTATTGAATAGATGCATATATTTAATAATCCTTAAATAATCTATTGCTAATTAAAATGACAAATTTGTAATTGTTTGTTGGTTTTAATAAGTGTCAATCAACATAATTTTATTTTCTCGTTAAGAAGTTTAATATATGTTGTGGAATTTATTAATCTGATTGCAATAAATCATATGTTGAGTTGTTGGTAAAAATTGGGTCTTTCTAGATTTTAAGGTAGTCGAAATGCTAAATGCTACGAGCTGCCTCTGGGGTTTTTTTCTATTAGGAAGTAATTATTCGATCTATTTGTGATTATCGTACAAAGTAAGAAAATATTGGTTATTATAGATATGTTCATAATAACCAGAACTAATTTATTCATGAATATGTTAAATTGCTTTTGCATCAATGATCAATTGAATGAATTAAGGTGGAAACAAATTCCTTTAACTAAAAGTCAATTTTATTGAATTTCAAATCAATTCATTTTTGTTACTTTTAATATTGCGTTTTAACATAATTTTCAAACCTTTTTTTTACTTAATTGTTAAAAGAGATAAACTACTATTTCCTGAGAAGACGACCTTACTCCACTATACTACGTTAATATTTTGAGTAGGTTAATTATCTTTGGTTGATTTGACACTCACCACATACCATATAAATGCTAAATATTAAGTAATTTAACCTCTAATGACATGTAAAATGTAGACATACCAATGAACTCACAATTAATCTAATAAAATAACTCAAACAAACATAATTAATAAACAAACAAGGAATCAAAAAATTCACCATCGCATAATGAATATCATCTAAAGGTTAATAAGAGAATGTGTCAATCCTTAACCTATTAAGACTCAAGTTTAACCTCAGACAAAAATTCAATTGGACTTTGAAAAAGTAGGTCTAAATCTAAGTTTGATCAAGTTTTAAATAAAAATTTAAGTTCAACTCGTGTCAAATTGTAGATTCAGTTTAGTTCGGTTTAGTTTATGATAGATACCCGTAAGCCTAAATATCTTTTACTAAAATCAATCTTGACCTAAAGTTTAGTTAAATATGGCGAGCTTTTTTTCCCAGTATAAAATTGAAAATACTAAGTTTACTCTATGCTCTATTAATAATAAAAAATATAAATAATCCCCTCTTCCTATATCATTCCATAAGATCTAAATAAAAGCATGAGTAGTCACATCATAACTAATTATGTACACTCTTTATATTTTCACTTTTATCATTAACAACAATAATGTAGCATATATTAATAGAAAAAAGAATAAGATAGTAAAAGTAAAATATCATTATCACAATATGTATATTTGACACGATACAATTTCCACCTACCTATAAAGGAATATATATCCTAAAATGCATAAATTTTATATCATATTATTCGTAAATAGACATCTACACAATAAGATACAACCACACGCAACAATCAAGTCATTTATGGTAAGTCAATGACACATTAAAACACACTATGCATCCACAATAGTGATTATTTATTATTTATCAGATTGTAATCTCAAACCAACCTTACTGAGGGTGTACAAAATAACACTCTCTTACTTGGTAATGATTTTGTGGGATAAGAGGAACAATCACGCATTGAAGGACCTAACTAAAAGTGTCAAGCGCTTCATCAATGATCTTCTTAGACAAATCAACCTACATCTGAGCATTTACAAAACTCCATTTAATATACAGATGATGGACATATGGGGCATTATTTGGCTTACATAAATATTCCCTATTTATTTGTAATAGGCAGTGATATTAATAAATAAAGCATTATCTGCTTTGTTAATCCATTGATTTGATATGATACACTACAAGAAAAACATCAATTAGCGACGAAAAATTATCGACAAAAAATAAACCATTGCAAATTACCGATAAAAACTGAATTTTCGTCGGTAAAATTGTCGACAAAAATCTCGTTTAGCGGCGGTACTAATATCCGTCGCTAAATTTGGAGGGAAATCATCCCGGCAAAATTTGCGACGGACTTTAGCGACGGTATAAGATGTCTGTCAGTAAATAAGGCGGGAAATGTTGGCAGAATTAGAAAATGTTGAATTTACCGACGGAAACTCTAGGCCTGTTAGTTTACTTTTTATTACAAGTATTTACTTCACTCTAGTCCCTCTTTTCTTTTTCTGAGACTGTTAGTCATTTCATGTTGAAGCCTTTCCCTTTATTCCATTTCAGTCATGGCTTGAATATCACTTCTTTTAGATGTTAAATAGATCTCAAATTGCTGAGGAAAACTTCAGTTAGATTCTTTTCTATGGAACATAACTTTTTAACTTTTCATTTTCACCATTTTGACTATTGAAGTCAGCAGGAAATTCACAGGATTTACCCTATTCACCATCACCTTCACTTGTTGCGCAGCAATCACTACAACAGCAACAGGTTCTAGCCACCTGCTCCTCAGTTGCACTATTCAGTTATAGTATTCTCTCTGACAAAAAGCTTCTCAAACTTTGCCTCCAGGATGATGAGTATCTTGCATTGCTATCGGCTGAAAGTCAAAAGGAAACAAATGTCTCTAATAAAGCTGAAATTTCTTGCTTGAAAGAAGAATCCAGAAACAATACGCTTGAAGAAGAGGTAGTTAATTAGTTGCTATAGAAAGTATATGAGCCAATCGGATAAGTGAATTTAGGAAGTGGAATTTTTAATATGTCATCAATCAAAGTCCACTGTGTTAAATCAGTAAAATTTTATAACTAAAACTGTAAAACTTTATTCATGTGATTTATCTCGCATTTCTTGAATTTTGTCAGTGTAATTAGCTTATTGTTCAATAATATTGGTTAATGCATCATACAAGTGGCGGAAAATGTATGGGAGATTGGTATAATTAATATATAGCCATCTGTTTAACTCTTATTGATGACAGGATTTTGAGAGATTACTGGCCGTAAAAGCAGCTTCCTTGCCTGTGGAACCACCATTACAGGATGAAAATGCAGTAACTCTGCTTGTTCGTTTCCCAGATGGCAGCCGCTGTGGCCGACGCTTTGTAAAGTCTGACAAGCTTCAGGTAATTGGTTGAAAAATGTTTTGAAGCTACCTGTTTGAGCTTTAGAATTGTCTGATCTTTGTTGCTTTACTTTGTAGCTTCTTTTTGACTTCGTTGATCTTCAGAGAACTGTCAGGCCTGGAACTTACAATGTTGTAAGTGATTACCTAAAAATTCAGTACTTTGCTGATTGCCAAAAATGGTGTTTACAAACGCAATGCTCAAGTACCTATCCTCTTATGATGAATGGTGATTATACTTCTCAATTAGTGCACTGTTGTACCACGAATGTGATGCACTGGATCTCGTTGTTTCGTGTTGTTGTTGAGCAGGTGAGGCCATATCCTAGATGTACTTTCGGAACTGACGACAGCTCATTCAGTTTGAATGAACTTGGACTAACCAACAGGCAGGAACTTTTGTTTCTGGAGTTGATTTAACTCTGTATGGTAATGCTTTTCACACTTGTGGTTAGTTCGAAGTAATTGAAGCTGGTGCAATGACTAAGGAGAAACAAGAGTTGTAAGATTGAATGTGACTATTCAAAACCCATCTACCATGATTTTCCTTGTCTCTAGTTGGATTATGTGATTTTCCAAGTATCATTATACTCTGTGAAATGAGCCCTTACCTTTTTTACCTTTCTGCAAGGCGACAACATGGGACTTACATTCTGTTCAAAACCTGAAATCAAGCAGTTAGTATTATGAAGACTCTTGAAATGCCTTAGTGGTCAAAAAATTAGACTAGGATTGCATGAATTGTGGGGTTCTTAACTTTAGGTTGTATGAAATGCCTAAAGATGCAATTTTATTGTTTGATGACAAACCGTGCTGTTATAATTAGTGTTGGTAATGGGTCGAGCTGGGTTAGTATCCTCTGAAGTCTGAGTTCGAACCTAAAAAAAGGATTTAGTCTAAGAATGAGTTGCGATTATTGACTTTGAATACTTGAATTGATCAAACTTGATTTGATCATATGGTTAGGTTTGAGTCATATGGTTCGAGTTTAGGTTCGAGTAAGATAAGAAAATTAAATTAATTTAACTGATTTAATAATAAAAATTGTGAATCGGTTAATTTTTTTGTTCGATTTTTAATTTTTAGTTCGATTTAATTTAATAATAATTGTTGTTAAAAATTAATCAGTTTATTAAGTAATAAACTAGTTTTTCGTAAGCTAATTAATTTTTATAAAATAAAATATTAATAGTTTCTTTTTTTAATTAAATTACAATTTTTTTAACTATATTTCAAAATTTTCAATTTCATTTAATCTTCAACTAATTGTATGATAATCTAATACTGATTGAACTTTTTAAACTTTAAACTTCTAATTTTACTAGTTTAACTTTTGGACCGATTATTAAAACATTAGTTTTAACTTTTTAAAACGTCATCATTTTGGAGAAATTTCTTTAAAAAATTATTTAACTTTAACTTTTAACTATTCGAATCTCGAAGCGATTCTTAAATTTGAATATGATATAAAATTTAATTAATCTTAATTTAATCTATTAATTTTACATTGACTTGAAACTTAGGTGCTAACTATGGTTAACTTGTAATTAAGGATAAACTCAAATTAAATCAATTTAATTTAATTTATATTAATAATTTATTTTAAATATTTAATTTATATCGAGTTTAATTGATTTGAGTTCGGTGTAAACATATCTCATTGATATTTTTTAATTGAAAATTAAAAATTTTGAAAAAAATATAATTAAAATTTTAAAAATTAAAATTTCTTAAATGAATCCTCATAAACAATTAAAGGTGTTCATTGAGGCATAAAAATTGTATACCACTTGGCATCCAATAAAAAATGATGATTGTTAAAAAAATAAAAATGGTTTTTGATGGAAAAATTGAACAGAGCAGAGAAAAGAAAACATTATGTTTATGAAGATCTTTTTCTTTTTGTCAGGATTCTGGTGCTGTCCAATGTTGCTTAACTGCATGAAGAATCTTCTCCCTCTCATGAGGACTCCTTTCATGATCCACAATTCTAGCATCCCATTGCATGGAATCCACAATATTCTTCACCTTCAGGATCATATCCACATCATCTCTGATAATCACACTTCCTTCTGGTCTCAGGATCCTATCCATCTCCAGAAGAATATCTTCCATTTCGCATCTGCAAGAAAGCTTGTCAGGAAAGTTGACAGGAGCCTCTGCATGTTCGTTCTAGTCAATGACACAATAAACAAATTCGTGAATTACCTGTCCTGATAAAGGCTGAAGATTGAATCAGCATGAATGAAGTCATAAGTTCTTGGGTAAGTTGACATTGCTTCACACCTGAACATGAAAAAAACCATTAGTTTAATATCATCAATCCTTACCAGGCAGACTGGGACAAATAAAATATTTATCCTGTAACATGAGGAATAAGGTTGGATCATGGTGTCCTGTAAGAAACAAACATTTCTTAAATGTCGGTACCAGATACTGTAGAAACCTACAGGATGGTGGTTTACCTGCTGCTTTTTACGAAGTTAATCTCTATCAGAAACTAGTGGGAATAGTGTGTGTCTGTGTGCGTGATTGGACTCGAAAATTTGAGATTTGCACAAACCTATTATTCGAAGTCGATTAATCTTTAAGTCAATTTCAAATTTTTTAAATAAAATTTAGTTTGGGAGGCTTCAGGTTTAAGCTTACCAGTTCTGATATGTTCCAATCAACCCACGTTCGTAGATAGCTCCTAAAGTATTGATCTTTAGGTCAACAGGTACAGTATTCATAACCCACATGGGGTCATTGACGAGAGCAGCTGCAAAGCTTCCCAGATACGCATTCATATCAAGCAAGTTCCTGTATCGTCCATGTTCTGCCAACTGATAATCTATTGTCTTGTAATATGCTACTCTTCTCTTCCACAACTCAGTATTTTCCCGGAAAGTTTCTGCTGTAACACCTTCAAGACTTCCACTACTTATTCTGGGAGGAATTGCAGTCAATCTCCGAGGCCATTTCTCCAGCTTCCCACCTGCTATTTCCTTTATGTTTGATACTTCAGGTAGTGGTGTTAAGCAAGTCTCCAATTTGGTGTACCTAGAAATAGTGTTTGGCACATGGGAAAGTCTACTTGCCTCAGGAACTGAATAAAGAATAGGAAAAAGGTTCCAACTTTATAAGAAATTTGGTGGTTGGGACAGGTAACCAATAGATTCAGGCTTCATCAGGAAGAAAGTAAGATGAATATAGGCCATTGTCTTTATCATCAGATTGGTTTTGGAATCATCTTAAAGAATATGGAAACAGTAAACATTGACAGATACCATTCAAGTTGTGAATTGGAAAATACCATGCAGTGTCAGGGTCCTGTGAGCCGTCGCAGAAAGCAGGTCGCTTGTAAACTCTCCTGACTACTTTGCAGTGAATGTGGTTGGTAGGCTTCTGCCAAATTGCAATGTCACCCTTCTGAATCAGTTTCTTCCAACAGAGGCTTTTGGCTACGTTTTCGATTGAAGTTTGCTCTGAATTAAGATCTTCTTTTGACCTATCCCAACCTTTCCAGTGGTTTTGCCAGTTTATTGGTGGCCCTGACAGTATCCAATACCCTCCAGGACGTAGAATTCTATCAACTTCAATCAAGTATTGTCCATCTGCAAGAACAATCCTCCACATTATTATCCAAAAAATTGTTCAAATTGAGTTCAATCATTGATCAAACAGGAATTTAAACTCATACTCAAAGTTTAAAAAGGAAGGACTTGACCTACCATATTGGCCCCAAGGAATGAGACAACGAGAGCAATGTGCCATATCAAAGGATCTTGAAGGGTAAGGTAGCCTAATCGATGCAATAACTCCAATGAGTGCAGGAACTCCACGTTCAAGCGCAAACTGTACTTGAGCTTCATGAGTGTCTCTTGGAGCAAACGACACCGCCAAAACGTTCCTCGGCAGAAGGTAAGCACCCCAACTAGCCACCTTTAAAAAAATAAAAAAGAAATTATTATTTAATAAGTAAATTTTTTAATAATATTATTAGAAATAACAGATTAAAAAATATCTAATTTTTAAAAAAAAATTAATTTAATACCAAAATTTTAAAAATATTTAATTTAAAAATTAATCATTCAAAATTCGTACAAATTAAATTAAAAAGTTATTCATGCTAATACGATTAAAAATTGAAGAAAATAAACTTTTAATTTAATTTAACTTTTAAAAGTTAATTGCTAAATTAAAATTTTTAAATTTTAGCATGTAATTAAAAAAATTAGAATTAAGTACAGCTTAATTTGTTATCTTTGAAATATAATTAATTATATTATTAAAAGAAAGTTGACCCTAGATAGTGGAATTAGCAAAAAAAAGTACTCATTAAGATGAAGTTGTTGGTTTCAAGTATAATTATTATCTTAATGTTGATTTAGCTAATCTTAGTCATCATGACTACACTTGAAGGGTATTAGAGAAGTGATTAAGACATATTAACTTAAATTTTAACTCTAATTACAAAATTGACTGTAAATTTAAAAGTTTAAAAATATTATTTTAATAAACCTAATTATATTATTGATTTTTTGTTATTATTGGTTGTTATTATTATTAAATATATATTTTAGACATATTAATCATAATAAACATAAAAACAAAATCATAATAATGGTATTTAAATACAATAATAAATAATTAAGTAATTTCAAAATCAATAGTCCTATAAAAATAAAGGTGAATTATGAGTTCTACAATATAATTTAATAATTACTATGCCTATTTGTCAAAAGTTCCATAACTTGTAGCTTTCAATTTTTTCTAACAGTAGGCAACCTACTCACATGATCAGTTTACTTAACCCCCAAATAAAGGGTTCACAGGTCTCAGAAAAATACTGCCAAAAATTCCTATTTAGCTCTGAAAATTTAATGCTATTCCCAATTATTGCAATTTTCAATATCAGAAAATACCCAATTTGACCTACTTTTAACCAAATTTATAATTACAACTTAAAAATATTCAAATCGGGAGCAATATTTCTATTCAGTAAGAATAAGACTGCGTATTACTAAACTTCTCAAGATTGTACGCTTCGGTGAGACCTTTACTAGATATTGTTGTTTAAAAATGTTCAAATCTCCTATTTGATTGATCTTGTTTCTATTGTTAAGTTTTAAAGGACTTAAGTTCATATAACAACAAAAGGGTAGGACCTGAAAATCAAATATATTAATGCCATAATTAATTTCTTAATATAAACGAAATCTTATATTAATTAAATAGAAACCTAAAACCACCCTATCTTAGGCGTTACATGACCATCTGGTTCAACCGGACGGTCCGGAGCTTCTAAAAATGGAAAGTTAGGAGCAAACATGGAGAGAAAGCTCTACGTACCCCACAGCCAGTATCGATGGCGGTCCTTATAGACCCGTCTTTGAGATTGATCAGTTTTCCGATATCGTCAATGTACGCATCAGCTCCACGAGGAAACATGGTGCCACCTCCGGGAAACCGGAACCGATCACCCTCGAACCGGACCCAGTTCTGGTTTTTTTTCTCGACCGTCAACTCCTTATGCGGCACGTTGGCGAACCAGGCGAATTCCCTGCTCTCCGGCCACCGGAACGGCGTCTTGTAGCCGAACGGAGCCGGGATGCGACACTTCAGGAGCTCGTTTGTTCCAGGGCAGTGTCTCTCTCGGTATATCAACCTGTCTCTGTCGAATTTGAGGGACCTTTGGACGTCCTCGCATGGGGTATACTCGATGAACTTGGGGTCGCATGGTGGTAGGTTGATGGCACGCGCCGCCCTGGATGGAGGGTCTGGGTCATAATGATGTGCAGCGAAGTCGAGGGTGGTTGTGTTGCGGATTTGTTGCCGGCAGGAAATGATATTGGCGGTGGAGGCGGCGGTGGGAACATTGCCACGAAAGTTCTGATAAAAGCCTACCAAGTAAAAGACTGCGCAGAGAATTGTAACGAGTGTGACCTTGTAAAGACTGGTTTTTTTGGTCTTCGAGGAGATATTAGAGAGCGAAACCGCCATTGAAATCGACGAGAGAGCTCCAAATTATACGAGAAAGAGACAAGATTCAGTGTTTATAGGGAAGAGAGGACTGGGGGAGTAAACTTGAGGGTGACGAGTGAACTTTTCAAGGCATTGAGTTTTGAGTGTTAGAGGGGAGTTGGTCAATGGGGGTTAAGTTTATAACACGCGTCTACGCGCTGTTCACGTGAAGTGGTTAAACGCGTCAGGATCTTTCACAGTTTTGTCTGAATTAAGACGACCTTGTTAGTTGTTTGTGTAGCTATTCGGGAGTTTGGGATTGTCTACTCTTTTACCTATTTTAAGCTCTTGTTACTTACTAATTACTATTTTGATTTTCCATTTTAGCGTAAATTTTTTATATATGGCTTGATTTGTTCATTATTAAAAATATTCCCGAGATCAGATCCCATGTTCCGATATAGTGTTTCTATCATATTCCGTTAAATCTCATCCGTACATTTATGTGGACCCTCTGTTTCAATTACTCTGTTTCAACCATGTTTTATTAAATCTCATCCATACATTTATGTAGAGTAACACAGAGGATTTAATGTGAATATTCCCACCAAGAAGCAAAACAATTCAAGACAATCATAAAACAAATTTGTAGTAACAATCTAATGTGAATATTGGACCGGATGTTAAACTTGTAAGATAACAGTTTTAAGGTTTAAGAGGTTCAACCGATATTAGATTGTCATAAAATAGCTAACGATTGAATAAAATTGAAGAATTTGAAAAATAATTAAAGAAGACTATTCTTACATATCAAAAATTTTAAATTTTAATTAAAGTAAAAATTGTTAAATAAAAACTAATCAATTTATTTTATTTTTGACAAACTGATTAGTTTTAAAAAAATGATTAATTAATTAATTATCTGGCCGATCTTTAACAATAAAAATTATTAAACTAAATTAAATCAAAAAGTTGAAAACTAAATTAAAAAGTTAATCAATTAAAAGTTTTCACTGTTAGACCGACTGAAACGGTTTAATTTTGAAAATATCGACAATCTTTCCATAATCAACAAAATTGGTATAAAATAGGAAGTTACATAGGGCTTCCTGAAATTGTGTATGATTCTTGTATAATTACACAATCTTCTTTCTACTTTGATGGAGATAGAACAATATCTTTTTACCTATAAAAGGGTTCAGTGATTGTAACACACAAGCTTCCTACCTCTATCAATTGATTAAGATACGTTGGAGATTAGGTAATCTTCGGTTTATTGGATATTAGTATGACTAATTTTTATATTAAGCCTCAAAATCAAATATTAAAAGATGTAAAGTCAAATATTGCATAACTCGATGACAAAAGAACATATTCAAATCACTTAACTCTTATCAATCCGATTAAAATGACATTTTTCCTTAATCGGCTTAGCTAGTTCAGGTCGGGTCGGATTTACTCTACCATATCTAATAAAAAGCAAATGTATTGGAATTAAGCATATAATATAATTCATATACATAACCATATAAAAACAAAATGCATAAGGGGAATAGTTAGATGAAGTTATAAAGGCATGAGTCATTATTATCTAAGAACAAGTCAACAACTTTTGAGTTACTACAACAAATACTTATCTATCTTATATCTCCTAATAGGGTGGGTAGATATTGCTCTTTATTTCTTTTTTAATAATAATAACTAATAAACAACAACAGCGATAACAATCAGGTGAAAATTGTTTAAGTTTTTACTTCACTAGTTAGAGATCCGCACAAGGTCACACTAGTTTAGGTAAATATCTAATTCGCTCACGCATCGGATAGGTAATTTTTTAAGAGAAACTATGCATTTTTATCAACTAATTCCCAATTTATATTAAAAACAAAAATTATCAACCATTAGTATATTAAATAAAACTATTAGAAAATTGTAATTAACACTAAAATCAAACAGGAAGTTAATTAGGGGTGTTTGTTTCTATTTTTATTTTTTATTTTCTGTTTTTGTTTTCAAATTTAGTAAAAAAAACATGTTTGTTTGAATTTTTAGTTTTTGTTTTTTTCTTTCAATTTTTAAAATTTATGAAAATCATAAAAGGTCACTTTTGTTTCTTGTTTCTGTTTTTTTTCATAATCTGATTTACTATCATTTAAAT
>JAOTBA010000009.1:22866151-22884919 GCA_025629845.1 Erythroxylum squamatum
TGTTTACAAGTTATGAAATGCATGATTATATGGGTTTGTGGTGGTCCCCTAAGTTAAGTCAAGTGCACTTTGACAAAAGGCTTCTCCCGCCTGCCCACTAGTGGCATAGAGCCCCTTCATGGACTCCTCTAAGTTCACAACTACGTAAAACCATTATGTGGGATTGCATTAGTACGTTCTGTTCACGACTACACAGGACCCTTATGGGAAATGTGTAGTACGCTCTATTTTGGATCCACCCAAACCATTCTGATGTGCTTATGTGTTTAAATGTGTTGGCAAGTTTGATAATGCATGATTTAAATTGCTTACAAATTGTTTGATAAGTTTAGAATTTGGAAATATATGTTTCATGATGCAATGTGAGCTTTAAAATGGTTTTTGCTTATTACAGATTATAAAACTGTTACCCACGAGCTTTAAGCTCACCCCTCCATTTCCGTCCCATCTTTAGGTAAAGAGAATGAGATCAAGTAACCAAGGGTCGGGGTATCACTCCACTTTTGAAATGTTTTAGTATTTTAAGCTAGTTTTGTAAAACAAGGCTTTAGTCGCATTTTGAGCAATTATAGTTTATGTTAACTTTGTATTTTTGGATTATGATGTATTGTGGCTCGAAATTCCCATTAAAGCTTTGTAAAATTTTTATATTTTGATATTAATGAAATATGTTGGAGTTTTGTCTATAACTATCCAAGTCTTTTCATTGCATTTTCGAGCTTTTCATAGGATGTATATACAGAACAGCTATAGTGAGGATGAGTCATTTGAGTTGAGGTTTGGGAGTTTAATACAACCAAATTGGTAACTGAATGTTTAAGGAGTGATGTCGCTTTAGAAGAAGCGAAATTGGGAAGATTATGAGTGAAAGTGATGTTAGAATGGCTGTAGGAGCCATTGGAGATGCGTTGGAGAGTGTAGTTAGTGATTTTAGAACTTTAAGTGATGTGAGGAAGACCTTGTAGAAATCACTCCGTCTGAGTCAAAGCTCAGCTTTGACTGAATACCTTCGTCTGATTCAACTTTGACTGAATCCCATCGTCTGATCCAACATAGACTGCATCACTTCGTCTGATCCTTCTGCACTGTTGGAAATTCGAGATTTTGACCCTTTAGATGGCAAAATCTCTCTTCAAGGTCTTCACAAAAGTTGTAGATCTCAAAGTCCTCTTTGATATTGTCTTAAGACAATCTAAATCTGATACCTCTAGTCAAAGTTATGCTAATTGTCCCGAAATAGGTTCAATAAGATTGAGAATAAAATCATGTTTGGATCAATAAGATTGTAATTTTGGTGATTAATTTGTTTGGGCACACCACCCTTGTGAGATGATGGCTAATGAGGGTTCACTAAATTAACCATACAGGGTATTACGCTCTCGGTTTATGATTCCAGATGTTGGGCTCCGAAAACAGGATCCACCATTGTAGAACCAGAATCAATCCACCAAGTGTTATGACACACATCAACCATATTAGATTCATAACAAACAAGTGAGATTGAAATACCTTTCTTTATAAGCCAAGTCTTAAATTTGGCATAATCTTTCTTTATGCACCCTTTCTTTTTGTAGAAGCGGCACTTGGGATTGAAATCCTTTTTTATCTCAGTACGGACTGGTATTTGACCCTTTCCTTTTTGTTTGGCTTGGCCTCTATTCCTTCCTTCTGTTGCCATATGTGCACTTTCACTCAATTCCATTACTAGCCTCCCTTCCTCTTAAACACATATGGTCAGAAGTTCATTGATAGATCATTTGTCCTTATGTGTGTTGTAAGAGATTTTAAAGGGTCCATATTGAGGTGGAAGGGAATTAAGTATGTAATGCACAAGGAAAGACTCGGACATTTCAACCTTAAGAGACCTCAGTTGAGCAGCAATGTCCCTCATTCGCATGATGTGCTCACGCACACCTCTAACACTTGTGAGCTTCATTGATGATAACATAGTCATTAAGGTGCTAGCTAAGGCCTTATCTGAAGACTCAAATTGTTCATCAATAGCCTTCAATAGATTCCTAACGTGATCACACTGTTCAATAGAACCACAAATACTAAGGCGAATTTTGGTCTTTATGTACATCATGCTGAGGCGATTAGATCGCTCCCAACATTCATAAAGAGTAATTTCAGCCTAAGTGCTAGTTTCAGTAGGTACAGGTGGTTCATCTTTTCGGATAGCATAATCAATGTCCATACACCCTAATTGGAGGCGAATCCTCTCTTTCCATATTTTATAGTTATCACCATTCAATTTGGAAATATCACATTGAATATCAGAAAAATTCACAGGTTGAATGACTGCACAAAATTCAAAATACATGCTTATATCACTAAATTTGTTAAAGCAAAGAAACACGTATCATTTTTTACCAATGTTAAAACATGCAATCATATTTCATATATGAATCCTATAACAATTAAATCTGCCTGTGGGCTAAGCTTTAATTAAAAGATTCATACATACTCTTTATGATGAAACTATCAAATTATATTCTTTTTCTTAATACTTGTGGGTAAATTAAGAAAAAGAAAAATTGTTATTCCATCCTAAGTAATCAAGCAAATATAATAAATCTTCCTGTGGGATAAAATTTGTTATATTTAAATATGATTAATTACAATTTGTGTCATTTTACTAGATGTGATCTATAACACAAAATATATATTTTTAATTAATCAAAGATGTTGTGGCTAATCTTTAACTAATTAAAATTATATTGATCGCATGACACCTCATTTTATGCAAAACTATGAATAGTAAAGGTTCTACATAATCCTTTACAATTTATTATAATAAATCAATGTCATATATTTGCATAAATATAAATATATATACATGAATTTAAAATCAAATAATAATTTAAATCATATAATTTAATAAAATTGGGCTATTATGTCAAAGCTGAAATATTTATAGGTTCTATATATAAATACAAAATAAATATGGACCATAATGTAAATACAGTATATTTTACTCTGCCATTATACACTACATTTATGGCTGACCAAATAATTTATTATTTCCAAGTATAAACTCAAAATGTTCAATGAACCCACAAAATATAAGCTTCAATTCATGTGCGGCTTCTCCATAATTCATTTTGGTCAAGAATTCATGCAACAACAAAAGCAAATGATGGGCCCCTTGAAAAGTTTTTAAAGTTACAAAAAATGATGTTATTGCTGTAAAACTAAAACTTGCAATAATGGCCACGAAAACAAGATTTCTGCAACATGTATTCAAGACTTTCCAAATAGTGGCCTACGCAAGATTTATGCAACATTTACTTAAAACTTTCCAAACAATGGCCCACTGTAAAAGGTGTTGAACTTGTCAGAGGAAAGGCATGAAATAATGAAAGCAAACACCAGTTCACACGCTTATAACCGTGAGTTCGTGAAATAACAAGGTTTTCTGCATCCTTTATTCAAAAACTGTGCAGATAATGGCCCACGCATCCTTTATTCAGAAGTCGTGCGATGTCAATGCACAAACAACTAAAGCACACATGGTGGGCCATGTTGAGAATTTGCAATTTAGCAAAGAATGAAAAACGCAGTCTTCATCTTCAACCTCTTGACGGGGCTACTTGACCCGCATCCAACCCATATTCTGAACCCAATTAAATCTGAACTTTTTAAACTTTATTCTTAATAATTCAAAAACCATTTTAAGCAGAATCATATTTTGCACAGTACAGTGACTCCTCCGACATCAATATATGCAACAGAAAAAACACCCAATCATGCATATCATTACAGAAAATTACTTACATCAAGGCAGAGAAAAGTTTGCTCTGATACCAACTGTTAGACATGATAATAATCTATATACATGTCTATTATAAAAAATGAAAATGCGGAATGTTATTACGTACCTCTTGCCATTGATGTTGAGAGATCTTGAATAAATATGAGAGGGTTCTTCTAAGCTTTTAACAAATGCAAATGATGGTGTATGCAGAATAATTGCTAAGCCTAGGGACCCAATCTTTATATATGCCTTGTTGTCTTCCATCAAAACAACCGAAGGACATGATGGTTCAAGTGAAAGGGCATGACTTTTCTAAAGAAACAGACACGACCCAGAAGAAATGAAACTAACGGATAACAGGGTTTGCTTTCCATTCTTTGTTTAAGAAAATAAAATCTATCAACATATTTATACTCACCATAAAAATGACGTATTATGTAGTGATGATGCATATATGCAATTCTTGGTCTTCTATATATGTATGCATAATGAGAAATCTTCCTTTGGACATTAAAGGTATTAACAGTCTTATAGGGGTAATGAAATCAGCTACCATGATTATACATATGATGCCTATTATGAATGAAGGCCTGATGTATACTTCTTTTAAGTCTAAAGGGGGGTGAATGGATTTACATGTTATTATAAAAGTTATGCATATTCTTCCCTTAAGAATATTTAACTCTATGCTTAGATTATGATCTATATAAGAAATCATGCTCTTAGAATGAGTCCTAGTAGATGTGGCATATGTATGCGTATCCTTAAATATGGATGTTCTATACTCATTTATCACATTAAGCAATGGTTCTTCATTATGCAAATATTTGCTCTTTATAAATGTGGTTCTAAAATTGGCCTCATTCTCATGGCTATATCCTATTCCATGCCTCAATGCATTTAAGTCATAATTGTCATCAATAATCATACTTTTGGATGCTTTATTGCTATGCAATTTACTTTCATCTTTTCATTCTCATTCTTACATGCATTTAACTGCTTTTAAACTTCCTTGAGTATGGAAGATAATTTCTTCCTTTTCTTACTCGTCAACTTTAAACTTTAAACTTTAAACTAGTTCATCGTATGTTAAATCATTGTCACTATCATACGAATTGGAGTTGGATGTTATCTTATCATTTATAGTACTAAAGCACATGTGAGCTATCTCTCTTTTCAATTACTCATTTTCAGATTCACTTGTTCCATCCCAAGTAAAGGCTTTAAGTGCTTTCTTCTTCTCCTTATTATTTCTTTCATAGTTCTCATGATCTTTAAGTAGAGGGCATTGTGACTTCATGAGGCTAGGATTTCTATATTCAAAGTAAATAATGTTAGAAGATTTATGTTTCAAATCACCTTTACCTTCCTTGAAGTCCTTTCTTTTTAAGAATTTCTTCAATTATCTAATGATTAAGACAATGTCTTCTTTATCACTTTCATTAGTTGATGTATATTCCTCTTCACTCGTTTATTCTTTTGAGGCCTTAATCGCTAAATTCTTTTTTTTAGAGTGTCATTTCTTCTTACGTCTATTGGAGCCTCATTTGAAATTTGAGAAGAGGTCCAATAAGTTCTTTCAATGGTAATGTTGTTAAGTTCTTCTAATGGTATTGTTGTTAGGTCATTAGCTTCTTGTATGGTTGTCACTTTAGCTTCCTACGTCATTGGAAGTGACTTAAGCAATTTTCCTAACATTTTAATATTAATATAGTTTTTCCAAGACCTTTGAAACCATTAATAATATCAATAAATCTAGTATACATACTAAATATGCTTTCATTATGCTTCAATTTAAATAATTTATATTAATGTATTAGCATGCTTATTTTGCTCCTTAACTTGATTCATGCCCTCATGTGTAATTTTTAATATATATCAAATCTCATAGGTCGTTTCTCGTATAGAAACTCTATTGAATTAATTTCTTCCTAATGCAAAAAATAAGATGTGTGTAGCTCTACTATTCAAAGAAATTAATTTCTTTATCTTGAGGTTTTCATTCTTCCTTAATTTTGAGACCTTTTTATTATCTATGATTTTTTAGGTATAAAAAGGCCATTTGAAACTATTTCCTATCGGTCTGCACTTTTGGCCATTAAAAATAGTCTCATCCTAGTTTCTCAATAAAGATAATCATTGTCATCTACTAATACTTTTTCCCTCTTGGTTGAATAATGATAATGTATTCAGTTGACAACAATCAATATAATAAGGATGAAGAAACTACATAACATTAATTAATAAAATAGTTGAATAATAATGAATAATAATTTAAAGAGGATAAGAAAAAGAGAATGTAAACTGATTTATAGTGGTTTGATAGATAACATTCGCCTACATTTACTCCTAAAACTTTTTATTAGAATTTTACTATAATTCTTCTTTTAAGGACAAGAATAACCTTTATACAATATTTTCTCGATAAAGAGGAACCTTTTTATAATCTTGTTTTAAGGTGAAGAGAAGCCTCAATACAACTCAGAACACTCTCAAGTACAATATCCAACTCCCCCAATAATGAATTATAAATCAAAATTATTTCATTTCTTTACTTTGATAAGTCAAAAGGGTTCATTCACACAAATATGAGATAACGATGCTCAAATGCTTGATAAGCACATGGAAATGTGTGTATAAGACACCAAACACTTTTTGATGCTAAAACTTATGAGAAAAATACTTATTTATAGTGTTTTAGGACCCTTATTAGCCATTGAAGCCAAGAACTAGCCATCATAATAGCTATTTGCAGAGTGAACTAATTGACTAGTAGGCACATTGGTTGACTAATATGGCACATCTATCGACCAAAACATCAACCAATGTTACAACAAACTCTCAATATATCAAATTTAATTACTTTAACTTATATTGATCAACCACTAATCCATATATTTCGACCAATCCCCAAAAAAAAATGATTTTAGTATTTTCAAATTCTCAAACTCAATTTATTTAATGTAATTATAATTTAAACACTTCCCAAAATGTTCCCTAATGAGTGTTTAAAAGATCAAGAGGCTTTTCTCTTTAAAAAAAACTTCTAACACCTATTAATGAATGAAAAGACTCATACAATAAAGTGAGATATAATATTTATGCAGAACGAGCCTTTAAGATTATCAAATTAACAAAGTGAAATTATAATTAATAATACAAGATGTAAAATGACCTTAATGGGTCTTTATCTTCTTTTGTTCTTAGTTTGGTATTTAATTCGCGAATTGCAGACTTCAACTTCTCTTTATTAATTTCATAAACTATCTTCTTGAGTTAATGACTTTATTTTGGTCTCATATTGCATTTCGTCAAAACAATAAACTCATTAATATTAATTATGTTTTATTATCATCAAAGCATCGATTGAAATTCTTTAAACTAAATATCGACATAGAAATTCTTTAGCAATAAATTAAACTAAGCCTTTGTTTGGTTAGGTTTATACCAGTAAAGTTTTTGTCAGTAGAGCTTTTTTCTGTAGAGCTTTGCAGAGAAGAACTTTTCTAAAAAGCCAGTTGACTATTTGGCTGTCATTAAAAAAAGAGCTTCGTACATTAAACTGTTTGACAATATAAAAATAAAAAAGCACTTTTAATTTTAACTATATTTTATTTTGTAATAAAAATTATTTATGCATATAAATATTATTTAAAGTATATTTAATAATATACAAAACACAATATATTGATTATTATATAATTTTAAACTATTTGAAACATAAATAAAAATATATCTAACCAAATCTTTTATATAGATTATAACATAAGTAAATTAGTATCGAAAATAAATATTAAAATATATAAAAAACTAAATAATATTATATAAATCTCAAAAAAATATCAATGTTGAGTAAATAGTTAAATACATAATAAAAGGGAAGATGAGTTTGTAGTTATTGTAGGAATTATGTGTAAAACATAAGGGCAAAATGGACTCAAAAATAGGTTCATTAATTGATTTGAAAAATCTACCTGAAAAAATGTTTTTAAGAAGCTTTAAATTTGAGCATTTAAAAAATGTGTATTTTTACTGCCAAAAAAGCCATATCTATTAAAGAAGCGCTTTTTTATTTTACAGTCAAATACCTATTTTTCTTAAAAAAAGTTTTTATAATTAAAAAAAGTTTTTATGATGAAAAAAAGTGCTTATTAGCTTCTCAAAAGCTCATCCCAACTGATACTCAAATCAGGACTGAATCTGATCATAAAATTTCAAACCAAATTTTGAATTGAGTGTATCCGAACCTGTCCGATTCATTACCAACCTTAGTTTTGACCCTAATTGAATCAGACTTTAAGCTGTCTGAACACAACCCAAAGTATCCATCCCCATAAAGGAGCTTAGGTTAACTAATGTCACTTGAGAAGATGAGTTTTTGGTGACGAATTGGGCTCTCCCTAATCCATCCATCCTTGTCTTAGGTATTCCCACTTTTCCAAGCCTCCATTTCTCATTTTCAGAGATGGAACTGGTAAGGTAGGTAACACCAAACGCACTTGTTAATCCATGGATAGGGACGTCAGGTACTGGCAATTTGGCACGTTCTGTTCCCAGTATTAGCAGTCAAAAAGTGGATTCATTCGTTGATGATGACGAAAAATGGTGTGTCATGTTGCCTTGAACTCCTCATTAGCTGAGATTGGCGTCTGCAATCTTTGATGGTTACTCCATCAAAGTTAGTTTGACAGATACATAGAACACGATAAGGCATTGAAGTTTTCTGATAACTCGGATTGATCAAAGCATATAAATATGATATGTTTCATTCAGAACAAGAGAGTACATTGTACAGAACTGAAAATTCTGGGGTTTGGTTTATTTTCTGCTGAACATACTTCTTAACTTCCCTCTTTCTAATCGCTCAAGCAGTTTCTTAGCACCTGGAATGTCCATCTCAGACAGCTTCTTGAGATACCCAATTGCTCCATACGAAATCATCAGCTTCTTAGATTTCTTACTCGTGGAGAGAGATACCAGGCATGACACTGCATATTTCTTTGCAGTGTTCTGAGGACTAGGGTCGAGCAACTGCACGAGATTCGGGACGCTTTTGTTGTTCTTTTTAACTTCTCTGCGATTCTGCGAAAGGGTTACCAAACTGGATATTGCCTGTGCAGCAACCTCCCTAACACTGTTAGCTTTGGCCTCAAGCAATTGGATGAGCAGAGGAATGCATCCAGCGTCCCCCACCATTGTTTTCATCTCGGATGAGGTGCAAACCCGACATATCGAAGCAGCAGCAGCTTGTTGCGCACCGGGAGATCCGGACTTAAGAACATGAACTAAACGTGGGAGGAATCCAAGGGCTACGAGCATTTCTGTAGAAACTGATGTCACCAGATTCCTTAGTGCTCCAACAGCAGATTCTTGAGGCAATGGACCGTCAAGATAAGCCAACAGGCTTCGGATTCCACCTTCTGAAATGACTGTCCTCTTTAGATTGTCATTGCCTGCAGTGAGATTCTGCAAACACTCTGCTGCATATTCTTTTGATCCCAGTAGAATTCCACAATCAAGGAGAGTTATCATTACCTTCACAATTCCTTCCTCAGCTAGGTTCTGTCGAACCTCAGGAACAGCTGATATATTCTTTAAAGTACAAGCAGATGCTGCCTGTAAAACTGAATCACCAGTTCGGCACATCTCAACCAGGGGCGGAATTCCGCCGTGCCCAACAACTTCCCTGGCTATTTCAGCTGACATTGATAATCTCTGAAGTGAGATAATAGCCTTCTCTTTACCCACAGCACTTCCTGACTCAAGAAGCCTTATAAGAGGTGGCAAAACACCCTCTGAAACAAGCCAATTCTCAAAACTCCCAGATTCTGCAAGCAAGCAGATGACAGTAACTGCCTTGTCCCGGATGCGAGGAGAGGTTACCGCAAGCAACTGAACTAAAGCAGCAATATTGCTCCGCCCCAGTACCGTCAAAACAGTTTTCTCGTCCTCTTTGATCATCTCACAAAGACTGTCAAGAGCTCTGTGTTTGGCCTCCAAATGACCGATCTGAAGCCGTGCAAGCAATTCTCTTATATTGTTGTTAATCTCAGCTTCAGGTTCAGTTGATGAACCAGCCACAGCTAAAGGCATAGTAAGCTCACCAAGTACCCCACTTTTAATCAGAAGTCCGCAATCTCGTAAATTCAAATCCAGTTTCCCAGACAATGAATCAAGATCACTCTGCATCCTGAGCTTCCCTTCATACTTCCCCTCCATACATATATCTGCCAAATCAATCATTTCTTTCAAAGTCGTTGACACAGCCTGTAATTGCTCTTTGCAAAGTGCATTCTTGGAGAAGCAAGGATGGCTTGATAAGTCGGACAGGCACGACGGGATCTGCTCCAACTTGGAAATGATCATTTTCCATCTACCAGTGAACCGCTTCACATCTCTGGCCTTGTCAAGGGCCATCGGAACGAGCTCTCGAGCATGTGACAACCAGTCTTCAACTGATTGAATATCCATAACCAACTCTTTTCCTTTATCTTCCACCATGATTGCCTTATATGGGTGTGGATCAATAGAACTGCAGCAACAGAATCTCAAACGGAATCAAACCTCAAAGGGATGTGAAAGAAAACGTGAAAGAAATGTGAAAGAAATCAATACTTAGAAAATCAAACACAGTGGAGCAGTTTCAATTATGAGAAGAAAAAGAAAATACAGATATTCACTAACTGATCTTAAAAGTGACAAACAAAACAACTATGCTAACATCAAGAGCTTCGAGAACCATGTATGATGTCACAGAGCTTGTTCCTTCCAGCTGAGGACAAGACCACAATAATTAAATAAAAGCACACAAGTATGCCTCCACGAATCATATTCAAGGCTTTCCCAAGTTTTCATTAAATGCCAACCAAATTTAACATCTCGAATGTTGCATGGGACAATAGAAAAAAGGCAAAAAGCTAAAAAATTTATGGACCAAAGCGTTAGCAGTTAGTAATAGCTGAACTGTTGTGATGACCACCCTACCAAGAACGGCAGGCTACAACCAGATGAACTCGTGAACACCCGAGAACCACCCCTTTTTGATGCTGACTAAGTTACATATTAAACTTTTCATAGTGTAGAAGGTGGAGAATGGTCTTAGATTTACTGGAGTATTGACAAGTTGGGATTTTTTCTTTGGGACAAGAGCTGTGTTGCCAATTTTGTCCTCCGAAATAAAGAAAGCAAATCAAGGGACAAAACTTTCCTTTGAAGAGAAGATATGAGTCTCTATCTACATTGTAAATTCATGGCGTACACTTAAATTCTTCAAGATGGAATCGCTGGACCAACCCCACTTAGTAAATATATGAAGACATAAATGTGAATCAATCAAACAAATATATACACCTCAATTTCCTTTCACTTTCCTTCCGGGGAGCTCAAAACCCTTCACCGTCCACATCCACCGGACGGTGTCCCGGTCATGATCTCTTCAAGTTTCCGAAAGAACGATATAACAGTACGGAACACCATGAGAAACAGGAAAACAAAAAGAAGAGAGCAAAAAAAGAAAAAGTAAAGCAGCTTCCTTTTGTTCAGTAAAGGAACACAAAAGGCAAGAAAAGACATCTTCAAGCACCAACCTTTAAGCCTCAGGAACAAGAATTTTGTCCTTTTTCCTCCAGAAAGCAACCGAGCATAGCTTGATCTTCAAACCTCTCACACACTAACCACCACCTGTTTCTCGCCTGCCATCTAAAAAAATTCAGCAAGTTTTAAGAACTCTCGCCTAAAGATCCAAACTTTATCAGCAATTCTGATCCTTTAAACTAAAACAAGCAACAATCTCAACAAACTCGAAATACCCAGATGCTGAGTTTGGTTTCCTACTGAGGAAGCAGAAACTGTCGATATCAGAAAAAAGAAAGCAGAAGAACCAAAACATGCAACCCCAAGTTTGAATTTTTAACGCTACAGGACGAAGCGAAACTAATATAGTGACATACTAACAATCGCAATCGCATTCAAAAATCAAAACCATGCATTTTCTAATTCTATATATATTCTTAAAAAAATGTGTCAGGTCTCTTGTCTGCTTAGATTCGCATCGCATTCTTAGTAAGAATTCAGACTTCAGAGAGAGAAAGCGGTACTGTTTCGGACCGAGATGCTTAACTGTCGTACACTGTTGTAAGATCCGACGGCTATGATTGCACTTTGTATATAGTATTCGGACCGTTGTGAACGGGTGAAATTTTGAAAAATAGAATTTCGAGTTCGGAGGAGCTGACGTGGCGATCTTGTCTCCACGTGCGACATGGGGACGTGATCATTGATGTCTAGCTCATATTAATTAAAATTTTAAAATATTGATATAATTGGTAATAATAATAATACAAATTTAGTTTTTTTAAGAATGGAGAGTCCCATTCACCATTTTTTAAATAATTTATAAATAAATTAAATAATATAAATTATATATTTAAAGTAAATTATTTAACAAAATTAATAATGTATAATTAATCAATAAACTTTATTTAAATAAATAATACTGCATTTTTACAATGATTACAAAACTTAACCAGTTTAATCGGTTCAATTGCAAAAATCTTAAATCGTCCAACTCTTAGATTTTCAACTTTTTGGTTTTCTTTTTGTTAAAAATCGATAAACTTATTAATTAATTGAACAATTCTAATGATTAATAAATTCTTATAAATTAAATTAAATCAATTAATTTTTATTTAACAATATATTTTTAATTAATTTTTTAATAAGAAAAATCTCTTTTAATCGTATTTTAAATTCTCTAATTTTATTCAATATTTAACCGATTTTATGACGGTTTAATATCTTTAAATTTCTTATCTTACTAGTTTAACTTTTAATCCGGTTTTTCCAGCATTGCATTTTTATTGAAAAACTACTCACAATCCAATTGACAGTTCTCAAAATTTTAAAATAAGTTAACTTAAGAACTTAAATACATGATTTTAAATAATAAAATTTGTTTAAGAATCTTCAAATTTGACTTTATTTTTATATTATCATTTTAAAAAGTGGGGACCACTTGAATTTGGTTAATGACAAAATAATTCAAATTTGAAATCAAATCATTAGAGCCGGCTATGTGATGATTGTCAAATCTTGTTTAGTGGGCACTATAATTAAGAAATGAATGCACTTAGCCACCAATCATTTTACATTAGTGAAAAAGGATAAAAATAATTATAATCTTACTGTGTTCAGAATTAAATTATAATATTTTATAATTATTTAAATTTAATTTTATATAAATAAAAATTATTTTAATTCCATCCAAAAAAATCACAATACAAATCTTCCGATTTTATTTGGAAGTTGTTCCGCTCAAGTCGGAGTCCAGCCTGACATCTTTTGTTGGAACCTGACTCGGCCTGAGATCGGATCGTGTCTTAGGTTGTGAGGTCCAAGCTTAACTAGGTTACGCCTGAACTGTTTTTTATTTTTATTTAATTAAAAAAGAAAATAACATCATTTTTTTTACGTAACTACGTTGTTTTATACCATAATTCTTGGGCCTCTGATTGGACAAGGCTTAGGCAACCCGAACCCAAGTTAACCTCAAAGTTCGGTCAACCCAAACCCAATTGCCATATTTATTCATATCTATTAATTAGATATTTAAGTAATGCTTTATAAACATAACCGATTTGACTAGTTTAATAGTAAAAACTTTAAACCTGTCAACTTTTCAATTCAATTTAGTTTAATAATTTTTGTTATTAAAAACTGATCGACTTATTAATTAATTTTACCAAATAAAACAGTATGACCCATTAGTACTAAAAGGAAGAATGAAATCTTGGTTCAAAAGGAAAGTTAGCTTATTTTATCCCATGCGAGTCGACTGGGAGTTAGGCTTTATAATTATAGAAAGAGAGTGAAGGGTCTTCCGTAGGCGATTCTTTAATTGTAGGTAGCCTTAACCTAATGACAGTCACCTGTCAGTTTTTGTAAATTAATTAATTTTTATAAATTAAAATAAAATAATTTTTAATTAAAATTTAAAATTTTCGATAAGGATTATTTTCTTTAAATATTTTTTAAAATTTTAAAATTTATTTAATTTTTAACCAATTTTATAACGTTCTAATATCAATTGAACCTCTTAAATCATAAATCTCTTATGTTATATGTTTAACTTTTAGTCTGCTTTTTAAAGCATTATATTTAAGAGTCACATAAATTTATCAAATAATTTACCAAATACATATCATTTTGTTTATTATTATTACAGAATTTTAGAGAAGTATTTGGAAAATATTAAATTCAGATCTTTGGTATTTAAAAAAAAATAAAAAAGAAAGAATCTTTCTATCATGCTTTTTTTTTTTGCTGAAAAGAAAAGAAGAACAAGTTACAAAATGGGTCGGGAAAAACAGGTTCCCAACTGGTCCTTGGCGAGGATAAAATGACACCCTAGTGGGGGCTCGTCGAAATGAGTGACTCCTATAGCAAAATGGGTGGCATGGTGTGCAAGCCAGTCGGCACAGCGGTTGCCCTCTCGATAAATGTAGCTATGGGTTACAGTCCAATTGCGGGATAGCAACTCATGAATGCTCTGGACGATGGAGTTGAGCGTCTGCGCTCGATCAGCAGCGGAAGCCTGGTACTATATCGAATATCAGACAAGACACTGTAACTAGAAGATTTTGCAAACTCTGGAAGGTAATAAGAAATTAAAAAAAAAAGAAAGAAAAAGAGATATTTTTTAATATTTTATATATTATCGTATATATTTAAAACATATTTAAAAATTTATATATATTATTGTGAATATTTGTACTGTACTATCTAACTAGATTGCCGATCAAGATTTTGAAATTTCTTAATTAATTTTAGTTTTTATATTTTGAAAATATCACTTATCTTTAGAAGATTATTTAAATATAAAAAATTTTAATATTTTATTTTTATTAATTTATAATACTAATATGACATCATATTATAATTAATAATTTAAATATTGTGCAATAATTAAATAATATTATTAGAAGAATAATAATTTTTCTTCCGTAATTTAAGCAACTTTAAGAAAAAAAATCAGTTTTTAAAATTATCAAAAATATTTTTATGATTTCCAAATTTTAAAAAAATTTAATTTAGCTTTTATTTAAAAATAACAATAAAATACACATATACAAATATTATATAGACTGATTAAACTAATCTAACTCTTAAATTTATAACGAACTAATTAAATCTAACTTAAATCAACAATTTAAGATAATAAAAAAAAACAAAGGCATGCTTAAGCTTTTGAACCCAATAATTATCTGAAAAGTGGGATTTTATTGCAAAACATGAAAAAGGAGAATCATTTTTACACCCAAGAAAAGTGGACTTAAAAAGAATAGAAAAGGAAAGAAAAAAAAGAGAGAGAGAGAAGATGAATGCTCCAACTTTAATGCAACTCTTTGTTAGCACCAAGGCCCAACAGCCTTGGAACTGTTCTCCAGGAACCGAGGAGTTCCACTTAGGCTTGGTATTGTTTTCTGTTCAATCTAAATTTAATAAAATTTTGAATTGAAATCAAGATTTTTTAATTTTAAAATTTAAATCGAATTTGAATTTAGGTTTTTTAATTTGATTTAATTAAAGTTCGAATGATTATAGACAAAATAATATCGTTCCGTTATTTTTAAAATAAAGTAGGTAATTTAAAAGAAAACGAAAATTCACCTAAAGATTTTTTCTAACTTAAATTAAGTATATATTGATATTTTGTAATTTAAATTAATTATGTAAAATTTTGAAAATCATTTTCCTAACTTAAAAATGTTATTAAGGTTTGGAGTTGAATCTCTAAGTACCAGATTCATTTATATTAAAATCTTTAAAAATTTCCTAAATCAAATTTACAAAATTTTAATTAATACATAAAATATACAGTAAAGTATTCTAACATGCATTGATGATGATAACAACAACTACGACAGTTAGTAGAAATCTCACTAAAATATAAGATCTGAAAAAGTACAGTAATATGCAGCTTTATCTTTAACTAACAGTGAACATAGACATAATAGATTTAAGAGCTTGTATTTTCCTATTACACTCATGTGCCATGTCTACAACAAGAAATTACAACACTTATTTAATAATCAATTGGACAATTTTTTATTGACAAATTGAAAGCTAATTGTATGGATATTATAAAAAGGTCCTCACCAAAAGTCAACTATAGACTTGATATGATTAGATGGCAAAAAAAATTTAAGCTTGATTTGTTTTAATTTGATTAAGATCGAAATCAATGTACTTGATTTGAATTAGTTGAATTAAAAAAAAATTTGAGTTCGATTACGAATCAATATATTGTATCCAAGAATTTGTGCACAAAACATACCTTATAATAAAAAGTTATGAGTAAATTTTGGGACAACTTTACTTTTTTTTTTGGTATGACGACGAAGAGGGATTGATAACAAGTTTGTTGGCTACTATAAAAATTGATGGATCAGATCGAATTGAGTTGACTTTAAATTCAGACAGTGTGAGTCAGGTTCAATCAAATTTCAAATCGAAATTTTAGAAGGATTGATTTTAAGCACATATCAAGAATAAAAAGTACACAAATATTTACTTGGAAACTACCTTTAAACCTTTAGGTTTGAATAATCTAACATTCATAAACATGTTTCCATGGCCACATACAAAGAATATAACATCATTTTGAAATAATGCCTTACTATCCAAATTTTGTCTTTCTCAAAGTCTTGATTTTTATAAATATGTTAAAATAACAAGCCTTTTTATCTCTTATTTTGAAAAGTAAATTATATTTTAAATTCAAAATATTTCTTAATTTTATAATGCTAATAAAAACCTAATTATTAGTCAAATAATAGAAATTTCAATTTGTTACAAAACATGATTCATGATTCATTATTAATTTATATTGTCTCATGTTGACAATCATTATATATGAGATTTTAATAAACACATTTTTAATAAATTAAATTTATAGGACTTTATAATTGTTTCCAACAATAATAAATGAGTGGTCAATTCATTTTTCATTTTTAATTATTTATTTTTAATTAAAATATAATAAATTTTTTACTAAAAGTTCCCGCGTATATGAATGGGTATCAACATAGTCTAGCTATTACAATAGAGAAAGCTAATCTATGAACTATATTTACAATAAGTTGAAGTTTCTTATATTTGTTTTATATTTTCGTATTTTTTTACTATAAATTTACTAAAAGTTTGATTTTTAAAATATATTTACCAGTCTCTTCATCGTTTACTGTTCGTGAACTGCAAGTGCACGGTTGTCGAAGTGAGTAGTAAATCGGTAAGAACCGAGTCGTATCCACAGGGATTATGCGAAAATTTAATTCTACGCTAGCTAACGATATTTGAACTCTGGTTGGATGAAATTTTAGAAAATTAAAATTTATGTAAAGAAATTTTTTTCTTAAAAAAAAACAAAATTAACTTAAATAAATTTCTTAACAACTACCAAATTTAATGCGACCAAAATAACTATGAAATGACAAATTTGTGCAGTAACTAATTAAGAAAAGATTGCAACAATTTGCTAATTAAAAGTTTTAACGGCAAAGGGAATGACTTTCTCTTAGGGAATGATATTTTTGTCAACCTTAATATTAAATTAGCTATTTTTCACAACTGAAATATTCTACCCTTGTAGGTGAATTTTAAGAGTAATTAATCCCCTTTTCCCAAAGATGAATTAATTTATCCACTCTAGACGTCACTTAGTAATCCCTTACTTAAGTTTTTCCTAGAGTTTCTTAAGTTCCAAAACTTCAATTTTCACCTCCTAAGTTTCTTGGGTCTCCCAACTCACAAGAAAATCTTAGTCAAATTTTCCTTTAATCTTCTAGCAAAAACTCCCTTCTCCCAAAGGCGAATTTATACCAAGACATTTTCCAATAGTCCAAAGGAATAACAAATAAATCCAAGGAAAAATTAACAAGCATATGAATATTCAGTCATGGATTATAGCAAAATTTAATATTAAAGCTTCATCAAAAATATCAAATCCCTAAGAGAAAATAAAGGTTTAGCCACAAATCATTATGCCAAATAATCCACAAACATACAGCTTAAATAAACTCATGACGGAATCAATTTAAAAATAAAGAACCAAAGCTCTCCAAACTCCTTTGCGTGGTTGATTCCTTGGCGATGAATAGTGAGTTGCTGCTGGAAATATGAAGGCTTGCGAGTATCCTTGGCTGGTTGATTAAAGGTTGTATGAAGGCTTCTTGGTGGGATGGTGAGTGGAGGTGTTGGTTTCAAAGCTTGGGTGTAGCCTTGTATTAGAAGTGTTGGGTTTTTGGAGAGTAGGTGATGAAGGCTTGCATGAGTGAGGGTGGAGGTGCCGTTGGTTGAATAATGGAGAAGTTGTTGTGGATGGAAGGCTGGCTATTGGTTGAGAGAGTTTCTGGGATGTAGATGAAGGTTGGAGCTTGAATGACTTGCGGTTTTGGAGAGGAAAAGCATGAGGGAAGGTTGCCGTGAATGACTTCAACAAGTGGATGGATGGGAGAGTTAAGCATGGGTTTTTTTAGTCAAATATGGAGGCTGCTTGGTGATGGAGACTACGACTGTTGTAAGTGTGAATGGGAGGGAAAAATATATGGCTTGTACGTGAGTGGAGGCTGGAGAGGAATCAAGTGTGATTTGGATATGTGGCTGCTTTGTCTTTTTGTTATGTTTTTTCCTTCTTAAGCCACCAACTCACGTTGCCACCAGCTATCTTCATTGGATGTTTCTATATTTTCAAAATCCTTTTCTGCATGCCTCAATTCACGCATGATCTCCTTCTTTTGTTTTCAACTTTTTCTGCTGCCGTCACTACTTCACGTTACCAGCTGCTTCAACTCTTCTATCCTATAACTTGATATGACAATAAAAACTTATGGTTTGGTCCATCTTATTGACAATAAAGCTTATGGGAGGTATAGGGCCGAAGCCAAGGATAACAGAGACAACCAAACACGCGAAGTTTTGTGTAATTAGGAGAGGTGTGAAAAAGACACTAAAAG
>JAOTBA010000009.1:22885019-22901016 GCA_025629845.1 Erythroxylum squamatum
TTTAAAAATAACACAAGGTCATTTCAGATAATTCACGTGCAAGCAATTAGCACTTCCAATACATTCCCGAATATTAAGCTCCTCGGACAATTGAAGTCCGGAATTCATAAACAAATCGCAAGTAGCATAATAATATTGGAAGCGGAAACAAATCAAATTAAATCAATCCTAGAAATCATCTAGGTTGACTCACAAAATTTATCATCAAAATTACTTACCTAAATTACTTACTTATATTACTTACTGAAATTACTGACCTATATTACTTACCTAAATCGCCCTTACTGTTTATTACCTCGAAGTCCCGGCAATATCTGGCAGTGGTCGTTCCTCTATAATAGGGAACACAGATACAGATTACTATTGTGTATGATTAAAAATTCACTGATGTATATGGAATATGGATAATGCATGTTCATGACACATTTCCGGGATTATTCTAAAAATCACATCACAAAATGTGCAAAAGATGATAAATGTGAAAATTGCGGATTGTGATTTCAAAGATTGAAGTTTATCAGGAATATATCCATGGAAGCACACACAAGTCGACTTACACTTACACAAGTCGACTTACACTGCATAACTCAACACCACACAAGTCGACTTACACTGTATAACTCGACTTATTGAAGAGCGGAGATGAAGTTTTTATGCAAAACATTGATGTAAGTCGACTTATACACCACAACAAGTCGACTTATTCACCACAACAAGTCGATTTATTTACCACAACAAGTCGACTTACAACACTCAATTCGACTTACAGGTCACTGTTCATCTTCTTCTTCACCAACCCATACGAAACAACAGAATTTTCTTCCATTCCTCTACCCATTTAATCACTTCTAATAGTCCATTAAGCTAGTTTAAACTCACTGAAACTTCCAACCAATTCAGAAACAAATTTTAAACTTCAAACATTACAAATCTAAAAAATTCACTTTCTCCCTCTCTCTCTCAACGGTAAACTTTCAAAATCCTTAGTTTTGCATTTCCTTTCATTTTCTTTATCTACTCTTACACCTCACTTAACTCATCCCAACCTACCAAAATCATTTTCCTTACCAGCCAACACGTTTAACCTTCCAAAAATATTCATGTATAATAACAAAAAAAAGAACAGAAAAAGAACTGAGCATCACCGGCATCCAACAATTATTTCTGTTATTATCATTATTTACTAATCTTCATTTAACTCAAAACTACACAGTCTCGATACACTTCCTGCTTAAACTCATATCCATACGTACCCATAGATACATACACGTAAAGGAAACAACTTACATATATTTCTGTGAACCAAGAACAGAGTATACAAGGGATGACTATATTTCCTACACTTCATAACTTCTTCATCTATTCCATACATCACATCCACACATCAAACCTACACTGCTCATGATAACGTGGGTGTTATTCATTTAATGCCACCTTTCCTCCATGCATGATGCCATCTAAAAGACACAAGTTAACGTGTGGACGGGACGTGATCACCTGTACCACCTACCCTGTTTCAACTCTGCTCCAGTTCATCTGAGCCACACATTTTTATGAGACCCACATAAATGTGTGGCTTAAATGAACTGGAGCAGGGTTGGAACAGGGTAGGTGGCACAGGTGATTTCAAGCCCTCAAAACCATACATGGACCAATATTTAATTATGTAACTAATACATGAACATAATTAAACTCCTAACAATGAACTTAAACATTCATGTATCTAGACTAACTTTCAAATTACTCTTCAACACTTCCCCTTAATTTGAAATTTTCTTCCTTACTCCAAGTCTTGTCTTCAAATGTTGAAAAACTTCAAATTTGAGTGATTTCATAGAAATGTCCACATTAGTCCTCACATGCTTGAGCTCTATTTCATTCTTTTGCTTGTAACCTTTAGCAACGAGCCTTGTTTTATATTTTTCTACATCTCCATTGACATTCTTTTTTATCTTGTAGACCGATTTTACTCCAATAGCTTTATGACCTTAAGGAAGAGTTGATAATTCCCAAGAACTGGTTTTCTCTATTGCCTTGATCTCCTCCTCCATGGCTTATCTCCATCTTTGGTCCTTCACGGCTTCCCTAAAATTTAAAGGTTCGCTATCTATAAGAAGACAAAAGAAATTACTTACATCAACATCATTGATTTCTTCTATTTATTCATAAATATCATAAATACTCCTTATTTTTCCTGCTCCATCACTTGAACTTTCTCCATGCATGGACGAAGAAGTATGAGACGTATTTGGAGAAGCAGGTGGAGTTGTCTCTTGAATATTTGTTGTAGTTTCTTGCTCTTTATCTTCAAAGTAAGGGGAAAAAAATCATAAGTGCTTTCTTCTTGTGTCTCCTAATCTCATATTGCTTCTTCATCAAATTTGACATCTCTGCTCACAATAATCCTTCCATTGCTTGGATTGTACAATAGGTAGCTTTTGGAATTTTGATCATAGCCAATGAATACATGATTAACACATCGATCATCGAGCTTGGATTTTTCTTGTTGCGGCACATGAGCATATGTTATGCTTCCAAAAACTCTTAGATGAGCAACACTGGCCTTCATTCCATTCCACGCTTGTTGCGGAGTTTGATCTTTGACATTTCTCGTTGGAGACCGATTTGACAAATAAACTGCACAAGAAACAGCTTCGGCCCAAAATTCTTTAGGCATTTTTTTGGCCTTCAACATACATCGAGCCATGTTAAGAATTGTTCTATTCTTCCTTTCGGCTACTCCCTTTTGTTGGGGCAATCTTAGGACTGTTAATGGATGGCAGATTCCATGTATTTCACAGAAATAAAGAAACTCCTTAGATGTGAACTCGCCTCGTCTATCGGACCTTAGGGCTTTAATTGTATAGCCACTTTCATTCTCGACAAGTGCCTTCAACTTCTTAAATGCTTCAAATGCTTCTGATTTCTGCTTTAAGAAATAAACCCATGTTTTTCTACTATAATCATCAATGAAAAGTAAAAAGTACCCACTTTTACCCATTGATAATGGCTTGATTGGTCCACGCACGTCAGTATGAATAAGTTGAAGTGGTGCAATTGCTCTTGTCACTGCTTCTTTTGGAAAACTCCTTCTTGAATGCTTGCCAAGTAAACATGCTTCACATAAATGATGTGTGTGGTTGACGGTGGGCATTCCTTTCTCCATATATTTATCTCCCAACGCATTGAGTGCGCCAAAATTCAAGTATCCAAATCTCATATACCAACACCATGCTTCATCTTTTACATCCACCTTTAAACATGTTGCTTCAATTGTCTTGATATTCAATATAAACATTCCATTCTTCGACATAAACACCTTAGCAATCAATTGAGCATGTTGATCTCTAAGCCAAAGACAACAATCTTTCATGTGAATTTCATATCATTTTTCAAAAAGTTGCCCCAAACTTAAAATATTACTTGTCAATTTAAGCATATAATAGACATCATTAATAACTTTATGGCTTTTATCTCTTGAAGAAATTAGAATGGTACCTTTTCCATGAATTTGAATATTTGACGAATCTCCCAAAGAAACATGGCCTTATACTTTTTCATCAAGTTCAACAAATTTTCCTTTATCTCCACACATGTGATTGCTTGCTCCATTATCTAAGAACCATGTACTTTCATCCTTACTTGTATTATCTTTGAGCGCTAGCAATAAAGTGGGCTCTTCGTCTCCTTGCTTATTATCAACATTATTGACTTGCTTCTCAACTTGATTAGGCGTAGCATAACCGTCCCAAGAAAAATATCCAAATTTATGACAATTGTAGCATTCAACATTAGACTTGTCATACCTCCTCTCATTTTATCTAAAATTGTAACCTCTTCTTCCTCTTCCTCTTAATTTTCCTTGGCCTTTGTATGATTGATTGTTTCCATTATTGTTGGCGTTGTTATAATCTTCTTTACTTCTTCCTCCATAACTTCGTCCTCGACCTCAACCACGACTGCGACCATATCCTCAACCATGCCCTCTTCCTCTTCCTCTTCCTCTTTGATTGCTTTCTCCATCATCATCTTTTAACACAACCCTTGCTTTAAGTGCTTGCTCCAAAGGTTCTTCTTGCCTCTTCTTGATCTTGTCTTTGTGAGCTTGTAAAGAGCCCTCTAGTTGTTCAAGTGTCAAAGAGTCTAGATCTTTAGACTCCTCAATGACTCAAACTACATAATCAAACTTTGGGTTCAAGGAACGAAGAATCTTCTCTACTACTCGAACATCTTCAACTTGATCTCCGTATCTCTTCATTTGATTCACAATGGCTTTCAATCGTGAACAATAATCCGAGATTGATTCGGATTCCTTCATGTGCAAAGATTCAAAATCACCTCGCAATGATTGGAGTCGAATCTTTTTACCTTATCAATTCTTTGAAAAGGAACTTTGCAAAATCTTTTTTACCTTTGAAGTGGTTGCATCGGCCACTTTCTCAAACATTGAATCATCTAGACATTGATGGATGAGGGTGAGGGCTTGTGGATCCTTCTTCTTGATCTTTGTGAAAGCATCCTTCTCATTTTGAGACAAATCGGCTTCACTTTGAAGTTGCATTAAACCTTTATCTATAATCTCCTAAGCATCTTGTGAGCCAAGCACGGCTTTCATGTGAAAACACTATGTTTCATAATTTTCTTTTGTGAGACAAGATAATTGAAATAAGTATAATCCACCTTTATTTGTCATTTCTCAAAGAACTTGGCTCTAATACTACTTTGTTAAAAAGTGGGGAGGATTAAAGAGGAGAGAATTGTTTAGAAGAAGAGGTTGTATTTCACTTGAATGAATTTAGTTCAAGTACAAAGAGGTATTTATAGGTACAAAATGGTTCTTCATATCTAAGTACATGAACCCAAATAAATAAGCCATACTTGAACTCAAAACCATACATGGACTAATAGTTAATTATGTAACTAATACATGAATATAATTAAACTCCTAACAATGAATTCAAACATCTATGTATCTAGACTTTAAGCATTCATATATCTAGATCAACTTTCAAATTATTCTTCAACAAAGAAAACTAGAGGAGGGTTTAGAATCTCGTAATGAATACCATTGATACTGACAGGATTGATCAAAAAACATTTTATGGAACTAAAGTGTTATTCTGAAACAACTGGTATTGGTACATATCTTCCATATATCAAACTCAATATTATTGCATTCTTGTGTTTTCCTTTAATCAGATATCAAAATTTTTGGAATTCTCATCAGGCAGATGAAGTTCTGAACAGGACTAGTGATACTGAAAATTTTCTGCAATCTTTAAAACATGACTGAAAGAGGAGAACAAACTGTGCTTAGTCTGCTTCAAACTAAGTTTATGGAGGTTTAGTCTTGGCTTATTTGGTTTTTCCGGAGATTCTTATTACTTTCAGAGTACTGTTCTCTTTCTCTTTTACTGTGCACCGGAAAGCATATCGGAACATTTCCATGTCGAACTTCATGAATCCGAGACCAGTTCTCAAACCAAAACTTTTCATAAACCACACACTGAAAGAAGCAATCTTCACTCTGTGCTTTTAGTTGTGACCATGATCGTATGGAGACTCGCGAAAAGATGCTGACATACTAAAGGTTGGAGGAACCATCACAGAAGATGAAACCTTAAACCTCTTGTTCCTTGAACCCTCACTACTATCACTTGCAGTAGTCTCAGGGCTATCAATCCAGCTGTTCGTGATTTGATCAACCAAACCCTGATCGCTCGTACAACCTTCTACAATATCGGATTCATCGGAGTCGAGACCCGGTTGACGGAACCCGACCCATTCATTGCTATCTGAAACATTCGAAGACCTCGCCGTTTCCCAAGAAGAAAGCTCCTCAGTTACAGGAGGTACAATGATGCTTGGTTGCACTACTTTGTCAATTGTCTTCATGTCCACAGGGTTTTGATACTCGTTGCTTCGAAAATGGAAGATACTAGCAAAAGTCAAGTGGTCACTCACTCTGTTCTTCGTCGAGTTGTTCTCTGTTGTCCTCCTAGCCACAATACTTTGTAGGTTCTTGCTCAGTTTAGCTTTTACAGAGAAGAACCCAAGACTGTTCCTTTCGTCTGCAGATACTAATCCGCCATTAGTAGGCGATAATGACAACGACCCAGATTGGATTGAGCTTGGATTAGCCGATATAAAGTTGGTTCGAGCATTTTCACCTCGCAAGGCCCGGGCAGCTTCATCGTATGCTCTAGCTGCTTCTTCAGGAGTATCGTACGTTCCTAGCCATAGTCTTACACGTTGAGACGAGTCCTTAATCTCTGCCACCCATCTTCCGGATGGTCGTTGCCTGACTCCGACGAACCTACGCGGCAGAGTTTTGGTGGTGGTAGGTGTGGCTGTAGGGTTCTTTGTCATCAGGGTTTCAGGTTCTGCCATTGCAAAGTCAAGTTAATAAAATTTGAGCTTTGCTTAGGGTTTTCTCTTTCTTTTTTTCCTTTTTTTGTACCTGAAAAATAGAGAGGAGACTATTTATAAGATGATTACTAACAAAGTGTTTGAGTACAGAAGGAAACCTCTCTCAATCATTTATTTGGATTTTTTCACATTAATAAGCATCTTAGTACATAATTTACTTCTTAATTAGCACTTCCTTTGTAGCTTAATTAGGTTAAAGCATCCACTAGGCTTGGCTAGCCATTGAAACTTTGTCATCCCAATCCAATTTTTTTACTTCCTACTTCATCAAGTTCTCAATTTACCAAGCATGAGTGTTAGTCCTTTTATATCAATGATCATACGAAACAACAAAACCAATAATTCAGGAAAATTCTTGTTGACACGTGAGATCTGAGAAGGTCCAGTAATACATAGTCTTACCCTTAATTAATAAACAAGTTACTTTTAAATGACCCATATAAAAAAATAAGTTTTAAGTTATAGACCAACATTAAACAATTAAAGAATAAGTTTTTTAATATGCTTCTATATTTTAAGTTAATAAGATTTTATTATTTTATTATTAAATATATAAAAGTATGTTTATTTACAAATATATTTATAATATAAAAGCAATAATATAAACCATTTTAAAAAATTCTTAAAATTTAAAATAATAAAAAATTAAAGTTAATATTGTTACGATAATTTATTATAATCGTACTCTCGTTACTTATAATTGTGTTTGTTTAATTACAGTGTAATTTGTAATTTTCAATTTAAAATTCAGCACAAATTCTAGTGAGAATTGTAGTAAAGTGAAGACACTTAGTTGAGTTCTATCATGTGAATTAAGAACATATTAGCAGTATAAGTAACATATATACTTAAAACTCTACCCCATGTTTTGACATGTTTTATGGAGTCCTTATTGTGTTTGACATTATTTTTGATAAAACATGAAGCAAAGAGATTGCCAGAGAAGAAGATAAGCTAATTCATCCCTTACTTTGAACATGGGATGGCTCAGGAAATGAAGGAGGAGCCGACTCAAATGGCTAAACTAACAATGCAAAGAAACAGAAAGAAGCCAACAAGAACAAAGGCGGTCGAATGTTGTCAACTTGCAAATAATCAACCAACTGATTTGCAACGTTGGATCTTTCATTCTAAATAAATAATAATAATCCGGCTATAAAAAATTAGCTAATTTACTTGGTGGTCACATGTTTCGGATTGGATTGTAGCCTTTGGAGATAGAATGATTTGGGGTCCCTGATCTTGCATTATCTTGTCTTATCTTATGTTTGTTTTTGCATGACCTAATTTCATCATTTCCACTAGACCCTAACCCTAATTTTATTTTACAAATATGTTCATTTATTAATTTATAAAAATGGGTCATCATTTGTATTGCATGATCCTTTCATTGTGTGGTACGTGGCCCTTGGATTTGAACTATAGTCACCTTTTAGTATATAAATCAATTGCTTACACATCATCAATAGATTCCCATTCTTATAATTCCTCTTAGTTTGGAAGTAACAAGTTTGTCACTAATAAGTGGTAGTTTTCTTGTAGAATGACACATAACAAGATCCTTCAAATATAATTTTTAAGGTTAATCTGTTAGTATGTATTGGGAGTTTTATTACGTATCCCGAATCTACATGAAAGGATCAGAAACGAAAGTAATGCGGAACACCTAGATTTCGGTTCCATCTTTGATTCCAATGCCAATTCCGAGCTCCAAACATCTCCGAATCTCCCGAGGCCTTTAGCGGAAAGTGCTCACCGGCTCACGGGTAAGGTTTTTCTACAGTTTTCTCAAATCCCAAGCTTCCCTAAAAGGTCAAGAATCCTTATGCTCGTGATCAGCTTCTGAGTAACTACAGGAGACCTTACCTTTATATAGCTTCCACATCGGGCTTCCCCATCACAAGGCCGATATGGACCCGGTCCACACTAATCGGGATCCTTTTTTTACCCGAGCTTCGACTCATGAATCTAGATCATTTATTGGGTCATCATATTTTCTTTGTCTGGATCAAATGGCGTAACTTAACCGATAATTTATTTAAAAATCAAAATTGCAATTAATGTTAATCCAACTTTATGAGACATGGATAAAAATGTCTAACATAATCATGAATCAGAAGTACATTTTTTAATTAATTATATTAAATTTACATTATTTTATCAACTTAAGATTCAATAAACATGAATTTAATTCTTTAACTTTAAATTACATTGTATTTGATCAAAAATATTATTTCTAATAATTGTTGATCGATTGTTATATGTAATTTAATATAATTATGCGCATTATTTATAGTTAGATTCGTGTTAATTATACCCATAATTGTAATATTACTCCTAATTAATAATTTAAATTTTTTAACGAAAATTGACCAATGTAATCCCTAATTACATGCTAGTAATATTGATTATTAGGTCATTTTTAGGTGGTGTCAAACTTGAGCTCCAAGAACCCTTGCTATACATGCAAGAGTTTGTAACTACGAGGAGTCCCATAGTTCAAAAAGACACACACTAGGGGATCAACATGTTTCCTTGTTACTCGACCTGCTAAAGACACTCGTGTCTTGAACATACAGTTGGTGGGTGGTATAGTAACAAGCATGCCCTCGATTATATCAACCAGAAATGACTGGTTCGGGGTCACCAATCACCATGTCGAGGAGTGGAAACATTCTTCAAATGGGATATTTTTATTTTTAAAATATTTTATTTGCTTAATGATAATTGAGAAGCTAGCATTAGTTATTATCTTTTGGGTTGGTCCAAATAATTAAATATAGAATCCAAAATTTCCAACCACAAAAAAACACGCAATATTCCCAAAAGTAAGGAAGTTAGTATGTCAAATGTTATTGGAGTTTTGTCCATTTGAAGTTGGATGCAAGAATCCCATTTCCAATTATTACACGTACAAGACTAATGTTTATATACTTTATTAAGTTATAGACTAGTGTGTGTGTGTTTGTCTATGAGATAAGGCTCCTGTCATATGGGAACTTGTTAGTTAGCAGGAACAAGTCTAAATGAGTAATGACCTTCCAACAACACTCCTGTTATGTTTAAGAAATTGCCAAGTTTGTTCGGTTCAATCTTTAATTTGCTCGGTTCAACCTTTGTCTTGCGGCTCTATCAAAACGACTTCTTTATTAATTAGGAGTAAAGCTATATACTTTTAGACTTCTCCAAATTTTGCGTCTCAACGAGATGATGTTGTTTTTGTTAAGTTCGATCTTTGGGCGTGCTATAGATAGGCTTCACATTTTTGCTTGAGCTCGGCAACATCTGAGTGAATTTTGAGTCAAATTTAAACCTTTTTTTTTTTAGTTTTGAACTGTCCGGACTTTTCAGGTCAATCTGACCTGAAGCTTGAACAATCGAATAATCATAGGTAAAACGGCATTATTTTGCCTTTTTTAAATCAAATCCAATAATTGAAAAAATAACTAATTTAAATTTGAAATAAAAGGAAAAAAAATTTAAACTTGGCTTGAATCCGATTAGATTTCAAACTTGGACCACAAGTCTAGAACCCGAGCCCTTATAAATATTGTTGAACTGGGTTCAAGCTAAAGGAGAAGCAAGCCCAACCCGACTTAATACCTAATCTAATTACTAACTACACGAGTTATGGATAATGTTGTTAATGGACCGGTTCAAATGTAGGTCATATAAAATTCAAGTTTGAGTTTCAAATTAATCATATTTCAATATTCAAATTTGAGTCTTGAGTATAAGTTCAATTAAATTTGGTTTAACTTGTTAATTTTTAATCGATTTGTCATAATTTTTGTAATTTGAAAATTTGTCAAAATAGAGCTCCGAGACTTTGTCAGTTGAATTCGGATCAAATTCAAACTAACTTATGTCCCTTAATCATAATATTAGTGGTGTGATTAAGAAAGGTGGTAAAAGACATTTGAGAATATGTAACACATAAAAAGACGTATTAGCATTAGATGCCTCTTAGAGGGTTGTCGAGTTGGTGGAATGAAGGAGCATGGGGTCAAAAGATCCTGTGTTCGATTCCTCCTACCTATGCTCTCTCGATCGAACCTATCGTACAGGGTTTACCTAGTGTGAAATACCCGATTAGCGTGTTACCCAGTGCGCATCCAAAAGATAACGACTGAGGGTTCCTTCGTTTCAAAAAAAAAAAAAGTTAGCATTAGATCCTTACAAATGAGAGCTTTTTGCATTACATTGCTGTGTCTCATGCAATTTTGGTTTCTTGCACATCCATTAGTTGTCGGTTTGGCAAGCCTAGTATGTAACTATCGCAGTATTTTCTAATGTCAGTACATTTTTTTTGGAATTTAGTTTGTTAGAAAATAAAATTTGATGCAATCCAACGGCTACAGAGCCCCAGATCAGGCAGATCCATATATCTTACAGCTCGTACGGAGTTAAATACAGCACCCCCATGCTTGTTCCTTGTTTGATGAAAATCCTGTTAGAGATGTGGTGATCATACAATACGACTTTCATCAAACAAGTCCTGTGCGGAAATATTTAGATCATGAAAACCAAAAAGTTATCATCTTTCTGGGACTCAAGTTCCATAGGAGCCAGCATTCTGTGTTCTTCTCCTGCACAGTAGGTGACAAATGAGTGAAGACTTCATGTCAGTAGAGTCGTTGAATTCTACCGTGCTCAGTTATTTTCCGAAAATCCGAAGATGGTTTAAGCTTCATCTCAAATCTGAATCTTTTGCAATGAATAAAACTTGAATTCTAGAAAGGATCGTGGATATTCTATTTACAGATAAAATTTACAAAAATTCAACTTGTATGTGTTCTTCAGTATCTTCTGATGCCTAATATCATTGCTTCCAGGAATGAGTGTTTCATAGATGCTTGGTCAGCGTCTTGTTTGCAATTCAATGGAAATAGTTTCTTGGCTTCCAGGAACTTCAGGGTCCCCTTCACTGTGAACATTCTGAACTGACCGATGTGCGCCGGGGAGTAGCCATTGCCGAGAATGTTCACCTGAAGGCTCGGAACTATCAACTGCTTGGACCATGATACGTGTCGCTTGCCTCGCATGTTTTGCTTCTAAGGAGGCTTGTATTGGGAGCCGACAGACTGGACATGTGGACTGTTTTCTTAGCCAAATATCGATGCAAGAGAGATGGAAGTTGTGACCACATTTCGGCATAATTCTCAATACTTCCTTCTCCTGATATTCTCCTAAACAAATTGAGCACCTGTCAAAATCACAGATCTTCTTCAGCCTTAACTACATTCCATAGAGACAGAAAACAACAGTTGTCAAGTTTATAAACATTTTCTAAATGATGCTTCAATCTGGTCTGAAAGATCTGCGAACGAAATTCTCCACGTCCACTTATGTGTTAAGACAGATATAAAGTTCAGTTCTTTCAAACATCGGAACAAAGTCTGATAATAAAACTTACTGTGCATTTTCTGAGGAACTGAATGCATCATTGCTGAATCTCATAGTGGGGATCGCAGAAACCATAATTGGTTCAAGACCACCCGATCGATGCTCCGGCTGCCGGACAGACGAAAGAGAAAAACCTTCAGTGCTCCAAATTCAAACTTCTGATGATAGATTAATTTCAAATGCTGAAAAACTATAAAGCTGAGGAAAGTAAACCCAATGGGGTTTTCACTCAAAAACTAAACAGGAATCCCCCTAATTGGTGCAGGGCAGGGTTAGATTTCTTGACAGTAACAAGAAAAATATTCACTTTAGGATCAAATTGGCGAAACCAACTACTGATTTGTTACTTCTGCAACATGTTTCGAGGCTCACATCAAACAACAACACTCATATACCAAATAAGTGCAAGAAATATAGATTATCCCAAAGAGGAATCTTTAGTAGTGATAATAAGTCAATGAGACAACTTTAGCAATCTTTAAATTTTGCAGCCATTGATGCAGAAATAGCATAGCAGGTTATGTACTCAAAGCTCTTCTTACTAAAAGTGACATACGTAATCCACAGAATCAAACAGTACCTGTTCAATGTCAACCCTGGATTCGATCTCAAACATTGGTCTGGACTCGGCTGCTCGAAGCCTCCCACAGATTATTCTCGTACAGACAAACACAATAAAAGTGGCACTCATCCCAAACCCAATAACAGTAGTAATCAAATTCATGCCTGAACCGAACATCTCCCCTCTCACCAGCACTCCAAAACTTTGCGATCCAATCCCAACTCCTGACAAATGCCCACAAGGACACGACAAACCAAAAGACAAGACAGCGGAAACTTCGAGTTCAGTTGTCCGAAAATGAAAGGACAATTAAACAAGCAAATTAAGAAGAACCCCCCAAAAACTATCAAGTCAAAATTGAGAGTACCTTCAAGAAATGGCGAGTCTTGAGCAACCTACAAACCAAATTTTCAAAAACGAAAAGAAACCCATGTAGGAATCGTAATCACTTTGGTTGGACTCAAAGTTAATTCTGAGACAAGGGTTGATGGAAGAATCAAAATGGATGGTGGTGTTTAGAGAAGAGGGTTTTGTAGAACGAAGAACACAGCTCGTCGGTTCCTTCCTCTTGTTCTTTGGAGTTTCACTGGTCGGACGGTTGTAAATGAGGCGGGTGGTGAGTTTTAGCAGCCAAAAGCAGAGGTTTCAACGGCAAGTTAGTTGATATTGTAGAGATTCCTCTGTGACTGTGTGTTCGATCTTTTTAAGGTACAGAATCTTTGAAGTGGGTGTTGTGTGGTGTTCTTTTTCTCTTTGTTGCCTGCCACCTTTATCTCCTTACTCATTCTCCATGTGGAATGTGGATAGAACATGTACAGTCACCATCTTCAGGATTAATCAAGTGTTATTTCCAACTTGTAATATTAGATTTAGGGCGCTTGATTTATAGAGGGTAATGAGAATAGGAATGGGAATGGAAATGGAAATGGGAATGAATATACTAAGGAATGGAAATGGAGTATAGCCAACAATGAATCCTATTCTTCTGGTAATTTAGAGGAATGGAATATTGCTGAAAATGTGAGAATCAAAGTATTACCTTTATTGATTCCGAACATGAGTTTTCATTTCTTACCTATACCTTTTTTCCTATTACCCGCAAACAAACACCCCCTTAGATATTTTACGTCAGTATTAGCCACTTAATCTCTACAATATCAATTAAGTTTGAACTAATTCGAGAAAAATGATATTAAAACCCAAATTGAAATTGTTCCATGGTAAGTAATGAAAAGTCAAAGTTAACGATTTCAGTGCACAAAATTGTTCGATTTGTTGAGGTCCGAAGGTCATAATACGGACAGCCTTTTTTTTATATTTTTATAAAGAAACTGTCTTCGTAACTTGAACTTATAATTTATGATCATAAAAGAACAATTTTACTAATTAATCCAAGGCTAACGTTATATATAATTAAAGGATATAAATTTAAGGTAAAAAGATATGTAACTCTATTTTAGTTAATTTTTTAAAAAATATTTTATACTTTCAGAGAAATTTTATTAAAAATTAAAATTGTTACAAATTTTTAAGTCATTTTTTTTAAATATTAAATTATATTATATCTTTGACTCTAGTTAGGGTTTAATGAAAGATGAGCAACACGAAAGCGCAAGAAATGGATTGCTTGAGGGTATAGGTAATGGCGTTGACCTTCTTTGGCAGATGTTGACATGACATCTTACCATTTTCATTTTCATTTTCATTTTCGTGCCTTTGGTTTGGTGTTTCAATTTTTCAAATAGGGTTTGATTCGAATTTGAATTTTATTTAATAAAATAATATTATTTTATTTGAAATTTAAAATAAATTAATTTGAATTTTTTACTATTCAACATAACCTAACCCTAATTTCAAACTTCTACTTAACTTGTCAACAATACATGATAAGATGAGTGACTAATGTGCAAAGTTGAAATTTCAATTATGATAAGATGTAGCCAAAGTCATTTTGTATGAACATACAATGTCTTTGGATTATGTACTATATGGGAGAAAATGACATTAATTTAATTAAATGATACCTTTATGGTCGAGTCGAATTAGACTTAAGATTATCAAGCCTGATCCAGCTCGAGTCGAGTCAAACCCGAATACGAAATTTCAAGCCGGGCTTGATCCAGTTAATTGCCAACTATAATGAAATTCCACAAACTAAAAAAGAAATTAAATGATTGAAAGGTCAAGCAGTTACTGCAAATCATATCCTAATCATCATCTTGGTGTCCTCAAAGTAAGTCACCAAAGTTTCGATCAATAACCATAACTGAAGACTCATCGACTCAGTGCACTGGATGGAATTACAAAGTTTTACAATCCCAAGATCAAATCCTAAAACAGATTCGATTTATTCAAGGAAAAAAAAGAAACAGATTGATCACACAGACAGTTGGAACAAAGAAAAACCATATCACAAACACACATTACACGGTTTCCAACAAATCAGGAATCGCAAGAACACTCAACTAAAGTCCCAACAGGAACACGAACATCCTTGTAGAGACAAACATAAGGTGAATCACAGCCAACGTAAGGTCCTGTCCACTTCCCATCATCAATGTAGCTTGCATCCCAAACAGAAGCATACAAGAACATTGGTTTCTCAGGAAAAGCCTCACCCTCCTTCCTCTCCACTTTCCTCACAATCTTCCCATCAATCAACCACTCTATGGAATGTGGATACCACTTTATTACATATTCGTGAAACCCACCAGAGTAGTCAAACCCCAGATCATGAAGTTGTTCTCTGTTCCCAGTCCCTGTTCACAGAATCAATCAGCAGGTGAAAAGATACGAATGTTTTGGTAAAACATGAGAATCCTAGGAACAACCCCAGACCGAAACAAAAACCTGCAGTGAAGTAGTTGGTTTGTACGAGGTTTTTGTCTTTGCCAAGGAACTCAAAGTCGATCTCGTCCTGTGATTTGTCTCCTTCAAGAGATGAGAGATAGACGTTGAAGACAAGGCCACTGGTGTTTCCCTTTGGGCATTGAATCAGAGAGCTGAAGGTGCCATAAAGGAAGCGACTAGTGCTGCGCCATCGTGCGCCGCCGCGGTTATCGTAGGTGAGTTTGATGGAGTTGGTCTCCGGGCAATGGTCACAGGCTTCGGGTGTGTAGTCAATGGCTATTTGGTTGATGGGTTGGGTCTCGTGCTGCAGCGCCGGATCAGCCATTCACGAAAGAGACGGAGAGCAAATCAGTATTGCACAAATCAATAAAACGTCAAGTGAATAATAATACTGTATAGTGGATTGCCAGCTAATACGGTGTCGTTTAGTGACTTTTGAAAAAAGTTTTTTTTTTTACAAGAATTTTGTAAAAATAAAAAAAAAATTACGTATATTATAACCCTCCTCAGATTCTCGTAAAACGTAAAGCCGTGTGTATTAGATACGTTAATGTTGACTAAGAAATAAAAAACTAATAAATGCTTAAAGCAGATTGTTACATTAAAATATAACTAAATCAGAACTTAGCTGCGTTTGGTTAGCGTCTCCGGTAGTTGGAGACGGAACCGAACAGAACGGAACGGAAACTGGAGACAGAGAGCTGTTTGGTTTATGGTGGACAGAACAGAGAATCTTGTCTCCGTCTCCAG
>JAOTBA010000009.1:22901116-22928227 GCA_025629845.1 Erythroxylum squamatum
GGGGAGTACAAGAAATCTTGCCCCTGTCTACCGGAGCCGGTAGACAAAAATTCAGGGACATGAACCAAACATCTTTGAGGGCAGGATTTATTGGTCCTGTCTACTGTCCCCACTCACGGGGACAGTAACCAAACACAGGGTTAGGTCCTTCAATGAGTAAAATGTTACTAAAAATGTCTAGCACAAATGATTCAACCAAATGAATCATCATCCTCGACCCTTTTCAGCTTACATCAACTGCATCTCATTGGTTATGCATACTTTGCTGTGGGGAGTAACTTGTGTTTGTTTACAACTGGGTAGTCTCTGTTTCATTCTCAAGATTGTTATCTTCTTGTTCTTGCTGTGGTGGTGGAGGTTGTGGCACAGGCGGTGACATTTCCGGCCGCAGAAATGCACTTTCCGAAACTGAATGTCGTATATTGGATGGATCAGTTTTTTTTCTCAGAAAATGTTCTGCCTCGTGATTTCTCATTTGGCCAAAGTTTGTCAGCTCCCAACTACTGGCAGTCCTACTTTCAACATGAGCAGCATTGCTGTTATGAACATATGGCTGATTCGTCCTTGAATCGAATTCGCCGAACTCAGGAACAAAACTGATGTGGCTTGAGTCTTGATTATGAAGAGACTGTGAAGCGCCAAGGCGAGGGGCGATAGAAAGACCAAAGTTTGGAAGAAAATGGCTCGTGAACTCTGGCTGGCATGCTTTCAAGATCGCTTGTGTGTTCAAACATTGAGGAAATTGACTGTGTTCACTGGTTACTGACGAGGGATGATGATAAACAACTCCGCGCTTGTTCTTTGTTTCTTCTTGCTGTTTCAAGGAAAGGCGATATTTCTGGAAATGAAACAGGTATAGAAAGAGTTATGATCAGTTGTTAAGACATTAGTCAAATCAAAGATGCACGAAGAAAATGTCAACATATTTAGTTAAATGCATCAAGAAACATATAGATTATATACCTGTACATCAAAGAACAACAAATTCTTTTATACGTGCTTACATAAATATGGAAAACATACCTGTAAATGGCTTGAAACATTTTCCTTCCTTAGCCCCGGGACATTCATGTGCTGAAGTATCTTTTTCGGATGAGCATCTAATATGAGAAGAGATCAAGAAGAGATCATTTTCCCTTATCAAAGTTCAAAGTAGGCTTTAAACGAAAGTTTATGCAACTAAAACTCTTACCGTCAATGCCTAAAACGTCAATAGCCTGCAAGAACCTATTATGCAGCTCGTTACTCCAATGCAGTTTTGGCTTCTTGTGGATGGTTGAATACTCGTCTTTGTCCATTATTTCAAACTCTTTTCTTTTGCACTGCTGAGAAATCTGCTTGCGTTTATTGAGAACTGATTGAGACTCTAATGCTTCACTTGAGGAATTATCCTCTGAAGTTTCTCCCTGCAGGTTGTTTGTTCCTTCAATAGGTACCATCGAATCCAATTTTTTCATATGTAAAAACTGCCAAAGGTTTTTTATGTCATTCATGACAATTGGTTTCACAAGATGCAGAACAGCTCCTTTAAACAGACTACCCAGCATAGTACCCTCACCATCGTCAGCAGAAAAAGCTGCAATTGAGAAGGTTAGACGATTTAAGAACTTGTAAACGATAATGGAAAAGAACAATCAGAAAAGGGAAATCAAGAACACACTTACCAACAACAGGCAAAGAGGACATCTCAAAAAATTTCTCAAGTAGCTCAAATTTATCCATATCGGGTAAGTTAACCTCAGTTAGAATGAGGTCAAGTTCATCTCCTCTCTCCAGTAAAATGGAAAATGCATCCTTAGCTCGTTTAGCAGTAACAACTAATCATGACAATAACACTGTTATCTCTTACAATAATTATCAAGAAATGAACAAGATAAATGACTATCACAACATTCAACCCAACGATGTTGAATTACCATTATAGCCACAAGTACGAAGCATTGTTGAAACAATTGTCAAACATGTTGAATCACAATCAATGACCAACACACTGACACCAATAATACATTGATCTGCATTTCTACGTGTTTCCAAGGAGAGGGCTTTCTCAGCAATCATGCTGAAAAACTGTGTGAAAGAGAAGATGAATATGCTGCAATTCTAAAAACAACAATATGTTTCATAAGGTGTCCATATATAACAATTCTCATTCACAATATTATAACTTAACAGATTAATACAACAGTCAATATGCATTAACAACATGAAAATGCATTCCACATAAGTGACTCTTAACTCTTTGACCATTCAGTTAATTGCAGTCAACAATCATAATTGATCTTCCATTTGTCCTTTTACAGACTGCCATATATACAGCAGAGAACAATTCAAAGTCAAATATTAATCAGTTTCTATCTTAAGAAGATTAAATAACATATTGTGCATGCCTTACACACCACTTCTATACAAGGTATTATGCACATACGAAGAAATATGGAATTCTATACCGTTCAGAACAGAAGCTTGATTGAGTACAAAATACATGTAAAACGGGAAGATTTAAATTCGTGGCTTACTTGCCAGTTGAGAGTGCTTCACTTGATGTTAAACTTAGGTGTCTTACCCAAACTAGCAAAAGGTTGCTGGGTGGCATGAGGCTGAGGAGCCTGAACTGCTGGATCCAGTCATAATAAAATGAATGATGAAGGAAAAACATTTCACATCTGTTCACTTACAGAACCAAGTTTAATAGGCATAGGGAAATATGAGACTTCCAAGCACCATGTGGACAAAGAACATGTGAACCCAAAAGGTTAAAGATATATAGTTTGAACCAGAATATTTATACACTATAAATTACAAAACAACTGCATTTTCTGCAAGGATAGAAGGTGACTTCTGAATGGATCCCCAAGCTACCTAAAAAGCCCATCAGATTTCTTGCAAATATATCAGACTATACATAAAAATAATGATCTAAGGCTAGAGGTTTACAAAACACCAATGTCGTTAAATAAGCTACTAAAGCAAAAGGCGGCGTCTCACAGACTTTGAAAGGTTTGGACTAGAGACCTCCCTCTTTTCTTTGGATGCCCTGCCATCTTCATTTACAAACTCACTTGTCTGCTCTTCTCCTTGTTTTGCACCAGACTTTACCTTGGTAGAGCGGTAAAATTCAGTTATACTAAGTTGAACACCTTTTGACTCTGACCCTTCTAATGATAAACTTGAAGGCTTTCTTCTCCTTGATTCTTTTAGTTCCTGCTAGTTTTGTGTCACCAAACAAGACATTACGATAAAAAATCCACAAGTAACTAATTTTTTATAATGTCAGGATTAAGAAAAGCTTGCTTCCTTTTCCTATTAACAAGGCTGTCATATGGCCTTAATTTGTTTCCTACTTTTTCAACTAATATGAATAACCCTACACTGCCTGGCCTATAGAAAAATTAAATGCATAGAAAAGAACTCTTTCACAGACAAAGACCATTCAAAATACCAATGCTCATAACTAACAAGTGGTATGTATATGCTCTTTTCCACATTCTATGATTTTATTTTCTAAAAGTCCTACAGAAAACAGGGGCACCTCAATTATAGAGTCTTAAACACATCATATGCCTCATATGTGTCTCTCGGTGGTCGTAAACATCCATCTCATCCAGATCGCCTTACTAAATCATATGATTAGTTCCTCATGAGCCCTTTCTCTGTTCACTAAGATGTCAACCTAAAATCTAATCCCCTAGCCTATTAGTCCTTTACGAATGAGTTGAAGGCCAGGGAACACTAGAATTGGAACGAAAGAATAATAACAAGAAAGAATACCTTCTCCTTCGAAAATCTGTCAACTTCTTGTGGAAAAGCAGATCGAATAAGCTCTATATTCTCATCTGTCAACAACAATCCACCATCAATATGAATCTGGGGAGCATCATAACCATCAAATTGGGTAGAGGATTCATCAATTTCCACTCGATCTTCTAGTTGCCCATCAGACTCTACAACAGGGTTTGCAAGAATACCACTGCTGAGACTGGGTGTGGTTTTTTTCCATTTTGTAACATAATATTGATGTCCATATCTTACTTTAACACGCTGAATACAGTCAAATTCATATTGCCCATTTAGCAGTTCTTTCTTTGGCTTCGAAGTCATTTCTCTTAAATATATGGTGGACAACATAGGAAGCATTCTCTGTCGAATGTAAGCCGGATTCCAAAGATGATGAAAAACCAAGAAGTCAACTATCATATCAGTGTTTGGGCTTTCCCAGGATATCCATGGGCCATTATCAGCTGCAAGAAAAGATTTCAATGTAGGTTCAGTTATTGAACTGGAGAGAGATAGAGAGACAGAGAAGGTAATCATCAGCCCAAAATTATCCCATAACATGAATCCAACTTGATTCACATGCAATCTTTTCCCTAATTTCCTTCATAAAAAAATAATTAAAATTGAAGGAACAATATTGTGTCAAGTATCAACTTAATCATAAGATTTGCAAGTGCAAGGACTCTTAGATAATGTCCAATCCTCAGATCCAAGAAGTTAAAACCTATCTGAGACATGCTGGAACTTAGAAAGATAAAAAAATGAGAAGGTAATCACACTGTGAATACCAGTAAAGTTTCCATGGCTGGTGCACAGATACATCTCAATGATCTCTTCATTTGGGAAATTTGGCTCCACAGCAATCTTCTCGCAAACTTTCATCTTCCATTTTTCATATTTCTGGTGCTCTTTTACTTTACGATCCTGTCAGAAAAGGTTTAAAATGCTGAAAATAAAAAATTAAAAGGTTCATAATACAACTAGACCTAGAAGTGCACTAGATGAAACAGTATGATAATATAATTGTACTGAAATACCTTAGCACACCAGTCGCAATTACACTTGAACCGCTCTGGCTTCTTTAAGCAACCTTCATCATTATCAGTGACACAATATTGGCATGCAGACTGAAAATGTTCTCTTTTACTCCCAGGATGTCCACAGAATGAGCAATGAGAGAGTCTTGATTCCGCTAAGTTTTCATGTATAGTGATCATAAACTTGTTTTTAATTTCTGATCCACCCTCAGAACCCAAAGCCTTACCATTGCCAATTTCATGCAACCTGTAAACAAAATTACTCAAATTTAATAAGAATATCATCCTAGCAGGAATTGCATTATAACAGATTTCAACTTTACGATTAATCCAACATTTGAAGCAGTAATAGAAGCAAACCCATCCAACACATCATCTTCACTAAAACTCCGGACAACACGAAGGGCTGTGTCGATCCCAATCCCTTGCACACCATTGAGATCATGGTCATTTCCAACCAAAAGAGATATAGCTATCAATTGTTTCCTCCTTAACCCCAGAACAGTTTCAATATCCGACATGCGGTAGCATTCAAACGGTTCCTGCATGAAAGGAAGAAAAAGAAAGAATTCAGAAACACAAATCATACTTCAGATAGAGCAACAATGAATGATAAAATCCTTGCAAAAGACAGTAAATTTTACTTTGGTGTTGGGCTTGATGGATTTAATCACACACTGTGCTCCATACAGGAATGCATCACTATCAGCTGTGATACAAGCATCGACATGACCTTCACGGTTAAGCTGAGCGCACAATGCCTCAGCTTCACCATTTGCTCTTAGAACTGGCATTCCAAACAGTTCAAGCAGTTCCTACAATATTCACTTTAGTGGATAAATACATGAGCATTTTCCCCACCAAAACAGGAACAAGAAGACCAGAGAAGAATCACAAGAAAAATCTCCACAACTCACCACACACTCTTGAACGCATTTCAAGAAGGCTGGATTTCTCTCAGCGGATACACCCTCTTCAACCACCGGCAAACTCGAAACATCTAACCCCGAAAACCGAAAAAAGCGCAAGATTCTGGCATGAGATTTGAGAGGTGAAGGTGTCCCATCAACGATGAACACTGGATAAGCTCCAAACTGCAAAGCCAAGAAAACCCATCACAGAAACATTGAACGAAATAGCCCAAAAAAAAAAAGAACGAAAAGACGGAGAAAGTGAAATACTTTCGAAAAAATATTGATTGTACGGAAGAATGTGAGTCGAAGATGAGGTTTAAGGAAATAGTTGTTCTTTATAGCGGTCTCGTGCTGAACGATCCAATAGGAAAGATCAATGGCTACCCTTTTCTCCCTCAAGAAATCAGGACCTTCAAATTTAGCGCAAGGTTTTAGCAAGTCCCAGAATTTTCCTCCCACACCCATTATAGCCCCTGCTCTGTATCGCCACTTTCCAAGTACTGAATTGAACTCGTTCGTGGAATTGAAGAGAAGAAAAGCAAAAGTTCTTTTCTCTCTTTAAAGAAAGGCCCGTTGTTGTCAGGGTTAGGCCGAATTAAGGATCCAATAACCACGAACGCCCAATCTCTTCATATATGAATTGATTATATGACGAGACGTCAACGTAACGAACTTGACTTTAGATACATGACAATGTTGGAGATGTGGCCTTGACAATGGAGGATGATTAGTTGATTACACCTTGTTTGGTAGTGAAATTGTAAGAGTACAGTGGTGGCAATTTATCCCGGTTCGGCTCGGTTCAGTTCGGCTCAGCTCGAATCCTCTTTATAAAATTTTATCAGTTTAAATAAGTTTAGTTCGAAATTTGAATAGCACATTTTGAATTTGACTTAACTTTATATCGAGTTAGCTCGGTTTGATATTCGAACTCTTTTTATAAAACGATATTATGAGTTTATCAAAAGGATCCGATCCACAATTTGAGTGGGCTGGTTAGCTACAAGATTGTCCAAATGTTAACTTGGGCCTGATTTGTGATTGGACCAAAAGTTTAAAACATAAGATTATGATTTGATCTAGCCCGATAAAGCTCTACCCGACCCGTAAATGCTACACGTTAAACGACACTGTCTTAGAACATGGACGTGTGTTTGTTTTGATTATTATGTTTTTTTTTTTTTGCACCCAAAATATTCACCGACGAAATCAATAACTAGTCTCTTCGCTGCGGGTTTTGATCATTATGTTAAGTCATATCCATTAACTGCACCGCTTAGGCATGTTAGGGTTAGGGACATATAGTGTAGTTAGGAATTAGGCATACTTTGACTAATTTATTGTCTTTACATAGATTGTTCAATTTAAAAAAAAAAAGATCATTCCTTATGTTTTTAGATTTATATTATACTTAACAATAGTGTAATTTTTATATTTTATTTACATAATTTATCAATTTTAAAAAATCACGAAAATTATTTTTCTTCTATTTTATATTTTATTATATTATATTTACATAATTTATCAATTTTAAAAAATCATGAAAATTACTTTCTTCTATTTTTATATTTTATTATTATAGTCATTATTTTTTTTGGATGTGTACTAAATAAATTGTGGAGTATAAATAATAACTCGTAAAATTTTTGTATTTTTAAGTAAATAATTTAAAATCGAGTGATTAAGTCAATTTTACTTATATTCTTAAATTTTAACGTATTTTCACTCTTTAATTAATTATTTTTTAAAAAAAGTAAATATAATAATTTTTACCTAAACCCACTAATCTCAAATCAATAAATTAAGTTCGATTTAATTAATTTTTACCTTAAACTTGAATTTGAAAGAGCTAACACAATCTAATTTAAATAACCAAATCGATTTGTCATTGTTATTTCTAAAATTATATCAAAATGACATCATTTTAATTTCATTTTCATATATATTTATTTACTTGTTTTATTTTTACTCTTTAATCGTTCTCTATTTATTTTATTACTTATTTTTTTGCTTTTATTTATACATACTTATTTATTATTATTTTTTTAAGAATTATTATTATTATTATTGTCTTTTTTATTTTTCAATTAATATTATTTAATTATATATCTGTGTGTGCACGCGTTCTATTTTTTGTTCATTCTTTTTCTCTTCGTGCGGTCATATTAAAAATAACTTTTGTACTAGTTAGAATTAAGATTGTGTACTCCTGAATTGTTATTAATCTTATTTACATCATTAATCTATAATAATAGTAACAAGGACAAAATCAAGATTAATAAGAAACACCTCTCCGCAATATAAGAGTAAAACTGCATGCTATCAGGTCACGGGCTTTAGAATATGACGATGACGATGATTACGACACATCAAAACTGTTCTATCATAAAAGCATTCTAAAAGCTTATCCAAATCACTGATGAAACAAATTTTCGACCTTACACACAAACATCTCCGTCTCCATCTCCGTCACCATCTCCATCTCCGTCCCCATCTCCATCATCTCCAAGCATATGTGAAACTCAAGTTTGGCGTTTCCTCACCGACTGAAACAAACTTTAACCCACGAAATTGTCTCTTGCCCTGCAATCTAGCAACTCACATGCCACATTTTGTTCATCAAAACGTGGGCTAAAGCCATGGACAAGGACACGTAAAGCGATGTCACTTTTGTTGTTATTCCAGATTCACTGGCACTACAAAGCGTAGCTGTTGCCAGAAACCAAGCTGAAATTGGAAAAACAAACTCCGTCCAATCAAAAGGGTAACTTCAGAATTCAATGGTGTACGAGTATAAAGAAAATGTTGAAGCTTTTCTGAAGAGATCTGCAAAAGTCTCTTACTTGGAAATGGTAACTCCGCAGTCAAGCCACATGGAGGCCTAGTTCAGGAATCAAACCAGTAGGTTTTGACTTTCTGTTTCCTCTGAATGGCTTTCTCTTTCAATTTTAACGTCCTAGTGTATGTTTGTGAGTTTAAGATGGAATTGAATGTAACGGAATAGAATAGAGTGAAATGGAATGAAATGAAATGGGCCACTCCATTATTTGGAAGTTAAATAAAATAAGAGAGGGTTTGAAAGGCAAGTCATATCATTCCATCCGTGACCCCCGAATTTAGGAGGTCACAAAATATTAAATTTTGGATGGCAAAGGATGGTTTCAAAAGCCATCAATTGCCATTTTATCATGTTTCAAAATAGACTCCCAAACAATGGCCTGAGTCATTTGAGTCATTGCTTTCCATTCCCTTCCATCCCTCTCTCCATCCACATCCAAACATATCCTAAGGTTATTCCTTTACCAAATCATAGAATCAAAGATTTAATTTTTTCCCATTTTAGTCACATTCAAAATTACTCATAATAGCAAACTTTCCATTTTAAATATCGATTTAAAGATAAAATCTTAATTTTAATGAATGAGTTCAACTGTAAAAAAATTCATTCGTCTAATTTTTTTAGTTTAGTTTTTCAATTTTTGTAATAACTTTTGTTGTTAAAAATATATCAGTTTATTGATTAGTCATTCAATTTTTATAAATTAATAAATTTTTATAAATTAAAATTAATTAATTAATTTTATTTACTGGTCTGTTTTTTATTTAAACTTCTGATTTTTTTATGGTAAAAAATAATATTTTTCAATCATATTTTAAAATTTTTAATTTTATTAAGTGATTAGTCAATTTTATGACAGTCAATTTAATTGGGAAGGACCTTCTTGAAATTTGGTAACTTGTACTAAAAAGTTTGACATTCTTAATTAATGATATTAATTTGGGGGTTGAAACTTTATCAAAAACTAATTAATGAATAGGATAATATCAAGTTGGGTCCCCCCTAGTTCCTAGGTTGGTATTATCGGGATCAGATCTTCGGTTTTCTGTTCTTCCTGTTTCTAAGTCATCCAATCCGTCGAGCACAAAATAACGAGAACAAGTGATCTAAACGCGTACTATAAGATGCACTTCTCTCGTGAATGTTATGAAACCGATCATCAATCAGAAACTTGCTTTCTTTCTAAAAAGTAAACAAAACCCAATTGTTAGTTTAGTTTAGTTAATGGAATTTTGGATTACACACCATCGAAATCCAACAGGGACCCATGTGAAATCTTAGTCAAGTTGACGAGTTATCCGACGGTCACAAACAAGTCTTACCGGGGAAAGTGTGAGAACTCAATCACTACATGTTGTGGAATATAATAAAGAGTGAAGTGTTGGTTTAAACGTAGGAAGCCCGGAACCAAAGTTCAATCCATGCGAAGTCAATGTCCATCATATTCTAATAAAAAGCCAGCTGATGTTTGATATTTCTTGGAGGTGTTTTTGGTTCCTGCATGTTTTGGACCTTTGAATTCTGACAAGTTCGTTAGTCGTATTTGTGTTTTTGTTCAGTGAAGAGAAAAAGGTTTCATTGTGAAGGATGAAGAACGAAGAGCAGGGTCGGTCTTTGTTTGGGATATCTCTAACTGATAGACCCAAATGGCAACAGTTCCTCATTTGCTCGTCTGGGTTCTTCTTTGGGTACCTTGTCAATGGCATCTGTGAGGTACTTGCTCTGTTTCCTTTTTCTTTTTTCTGTATATTAATGGCGTCTTTGTTCTGTCATTTGTGTTTCAACCCAAGAAACGGAAAAAAGAGCGAGAAAGTGGGATTTTTCTTCTTGTGATGTTCTGTTCTGTTTCTGAGGAGATGATTAGTTTGATTCTTTCATGGTGGGTTTCTTTTGTCTTTGTTCTCGGTTTCATTAAAACCTATTTGGTTCTCCAGAAATCTGTTTGGTGTAATGTCTGTCAAATGAAGGTAGCGAAAAGGCCAAAATTTACCTGTTTCTTATGTTAATCTGATCCAGTATAAGACTTGGTTGTTATCTTCTTCCATTTCTGAATCTTGAAACTTCCCGTCTTTTTTCTTGAATTGCAGGAATATGTGTACAACAGGCTCCAGTTCAGGTTAGTTTTTCCTCTCCTGGCATTTAGATTTTCTTCTTCTGATAAGCATTGATCTGATGACTGTTCTTCATTTTCTTTTTTCTTTCCAGTTATGGTTGGTATTTCACATTCGTTCAAAGTTTTGTCTATGTTTCCCTGATTTATCTCCAAGGTTTCACCACCAAACAAATGGTGAATCCCTGGAAAACATATGTCAAGCTCTCTGCAGTTCTTATGGCCTCCCATGGACTGACCAAAGGGTCCTTGGCTTTCCTCAATTATCCTGCACAGATCATGTTTAAGTCCACCAAGGTAGACACTAAAATGCTCTTTTAGAGATTCTTCAAATTTAGTGCAAGGTCTGATTGATTTTGTATTGCAGGTTCTTCCTGTGATGATAATGGGTGCCTTCATACCTGGCCTGAGAAGGAAATATCCTGTCCATGAATACGTATCTGCAATACTATTAGTTGTTGGATTGATCCTTTTCACATTAGCAGATGCAAAAACTTCCCCAAATTTCAGTATCATTGGTATTGTAATGATCTGTGGTGCATTAGTCATGGACTCATTTCTGGGGAATCTGCAAGAAGCTATCTTTACCATGAATCCTGAAACAACCCAGGTGAATTCCACACCTTTCAAAGCATAATCTTTTTCTTTGTCTGTTGTGTAGAAAACGTGAACAAAGTAGTTTTACAGATTTCGGTTTTCCCTTTACACATGATTAGAACTATCTTCTGATTCTGTTTCCAAGCACAGATGGAGATGCTGTTCTGTTCCAGCATAGTTGGCTTGCCTTTCTTGATCCCTCCAATGCTTTTGACGGGAGAATTGTTCCAAGCATGGAATTCATGTTCACAGGTAAACATGTTCCAACACTGCCTTTTTTTTTTTTTCCTTCTCCCTGAATTCGGTTCACAACAGGGTTTTATGCGTGGATCCGAACTTAACCTATCTGTTTTCCACTTTGTAAAGCATCCATATGTCTATGGCGTGCTGGTCTTTGAAGCCATGGCAACATTCATCGGCCAAGTCTCTGTCCTTTCACTGATTGCCATTTTCGGTGCAGCCACAACTGCCATGGTAGGCTCCTCCTCACGAGCTTTTTTCTGCTCTCAGTTACTACTGTTCACGTTACACCATATAAACTCTACTGTATCCAACATGTGATTCTTCCTACTTAAACCTGACAGGTGACCACAGCGAGGAAGGCAGTGACATTACTATTATCATACTTGATCTTCACGAAGCCATTAACGGAGCAACATGGAACAGGGCTCCTGCTAATGACCATGGGAATCACTTTGAAGCGTGTTCCAGATTATAATCCAAGCAGACGGATCTCTACCAAGAAAAGTGACCTTAAAGCAAAGGGATTGAATGATGAGTATAATACTAACAAGAAGCTAGAAGATGAAGAGGCACGGGAAGAAGAAGAAGAGAAGAGACCTTTGGTTTAATGGCTGTCATTTTGTAATATTTAATTTTATTATCGACTATTTTGCTTAATTTGATCAAATGTCTCTTACTATTACCTCATTATGAAAAATAGTGAAAAATTCCACCGGAAGTTGGAAGGAAAAATAGTAGATAGTCTTACACTTAACTAGTAGAGAGACGGTTAGAGAAGACAATGGTTAGCCTGATTCGATTAGACCCGACTTTTTTTAAAAAAATAAAAAAGTACAAAATGACTTCATTCTCAACAAAAGCTAGTTGCTTCGAACCCAACCGGGCTGGACGTGGCCAAATCCGAGCTCAAACTAACCTATTTTTTAAAAAAATAAAAAGTGTTTTGATTAAAAGGAAAAAAAAGAAGCAAAATTTGGAACAAAAATATCATTTGATTCGACAAAACGACGTCGTTTTGCTTCTAACCCATTGAATTCAGATTAGGCCCAAACCTGGCCCTTTTGCCATCCGTAGAGAATGTTTTCAAAGAAAATTTTACAGCACAAATTATTTATTTTTTAATTTGTTCTATAATTATTGAAAAATTAATGAATTTTATAGAGCTTTTAAAATGTTTAACTTTTTAAACACATTTTATATGTAAAAATGTCATAAATTATTTAAGCATCTTATTTGATCTAAATTTGGTTTTAAATTGTTAATTTTTTGAGATAATAAATTAAATAGCTTTAATTTTTTAATAAAATTTCAACATAAATCAAATTAAAAAAATATTTTTAGTAATATTGAAAATGCCCATTTTTATTTAAATAATATTTTAACTAAAACCATGAGTTTCAAAAAATTAACAATAAAATTAGAATATTAAGCATTGAATTAAAAGTAATAGCTGCAAATTTTGCATGCATGCCGTTGTGGCCACGTGTCAAGGGCATGCATACAAAAAGACTCGTGACAGTAAAGTTGACCATTCTTATTATGTTTACTGCTCAAAATTGAGATTTATGATGTAACAGTGAAAATAAAGTCAATTAAAAAAGATAAGACGGTAAAAGTAAAACAGTTAATTTGTTTAACTCAAATCAAGAAGACTGAGAGACAATTGCAAGGCATGCTCTGCTTCACTCAGGAACAATCTGATCAACTCCTTTTGGCCTCTTCTATACACTCTGCCACACCACCTGTTTCTGCTCAATGAGTCTGCCAATTCCAAGTTGCTGCAAACCAGAAGAATGTGCATTACTCAAACCAGAAATAGACTAAAACTCATACCCTTAAAGGTGGTGATTCATATCGAAGCATGGCAAAAGAGCTCGGGTCAATCAAAATCGAAGTCAACGGGTCAAATCCAGTTTAACCAGACAGCTTAGGTTTCAATTCTGATCAGATTCAAGTTAGACAAAAAAAAATTTTTTGGGGGTCCAACTAATCGTGGAGAATTGAACCAACGTAACCCGAAATCTAACGGGCTAAAATAAGTTTGTCCGGACCCGGATTTGAGGCATTGCCAGTATGAATTGAAATGGGCCAAACCCAAGCAGAGCTGCTGGTCTGTTTCTTTAATTCCGCAAGCAGACAGAGCTTCGGATTGGTCTGATCCGTTTTTCCTTCAAATAAAGATGTCATTTTGGTCAGCCGAGGACTTTTACCCATTGAGCAAAATGACATCATTTTGGCTCGGTTGACTAGGATGTTTCAAGTCAAACCAAGCTGTGAAACTCCAATCTGACCCTAATCTAAAACTCGAAAATTTTGTCTTTGAAGATCGAGTTAGACCCAAATTCTGGTCAAAACCGACTTGAACTATTGACTTCGGACCAGATCAATTGTGTTCTCAAATTGTCACCCTAGTGATATATCTGCCACTTTGAAATAAAATCAGGTGTACCTTCTACATAGCTCAGGACCTTCCTCTGGACCCTCCTCAGGCAGCTCAGAATCATGCTGCTCTGTTCCAGACCACTCTTCAATGTCCATCATCCTTGCATATGAAAATATTAACGCTGTGAGCTGTACATATTAAAAAAATAAGAAAATATTTGTACTTTTAATGAAGAAAAGAAGGAAAGACGAAAAGATTTGGTATACTTGGCATGCAAAAGATCAACAAGTAATTGGAAGGCTCCTGAATCACCACAAACTTCCCATACAGCAGCTCGAACTTCTGCTTCTGTTGGTTGCCTCTTACCTTCAGATCCTACGAGCTTTAGGTTGAAAAAAAAAGAAACAAAGAAAATGTTACAAGGAAGTTAAAAGAAGCAGACAATTTGTTTGTTCTAATGGAGGAATGATGTCAAAAAAGGCTGTCTATACCTCTTCGAGCAATGAAGAAACTTTATACAGCTCGTCTTCTTGCATTGTTATTGTTCTTAGTGAAGTTAAAAATTCCTCTGGGAAGACCAAGTTTTTCACATAAGAAGGTGATTTTCGATGACCACTCCAACTGAAGTTGCAAAACCTGTCAGCTTTTTCCTCAATCTTGCAGTCGTTATTTGGGTTTTCAGGAGGGAAAAACCCATGGTCCAGTAAGCTCTTAGGTAAAAGACATCGCATTTCGGCTTTCTGTGAATACAATCACTTTACTCAGTTAACCGAATCTAATTCTGAACAGAGACAATTTCAGTTTCTCTTCTAGCAAATTGCAATAATGAGCAGGTAAACACCAACCTGTGCTTCAAGAAGCTGCATTTTGGATTCTGAGGAAGGAACATGCTGAATTGCCTCCGTAGGGTAATGCACCTGGAGACACATGTATCGTTTGAATTAAAACAAATCTAGTATCTTACTCCAAATAAGGTTTAGTATAGAGACAACAGAAACTGACAACAAATTTGCTTTAATACAAACTCGAAAATAATCATACTTGATCAAGCTGAACATTACCATAAGATAGTCATCTGGATTATTCTCCATGACAAAGCCATATAGGTACAATAGCTCCTGCGTTATTTGTGGTTGATTAGAAGGGTCATTAGAACTTCAAGCAAATTCAGTTGTGTATTGCAGGACAATAATTCAAGGAAGACAAATACTGATTAAAAGACGGAAACTGGTTAAGAAGAATATCACACATTCAACACCTATAAGAAGAAGATCTCAAGCACTAATAATACAAGCTTTCAATGTCAAAAGGAAGTACCTCATTTCCTTTGTTACCATAACTAATGGAAATCTCTTTCTCAACTTGTAAAGGAGTCTGTTCAGCTTTCAAAGTGGGACAAGAAAGAGTCAGAAGAATTTAAGTTAAAAAAAAATATACTCATGAGCATTTCTAGAAAAAAAGAGCACTGAGATCAGAAAAGACGGTACCAGAAAGAAGATACATCGACAAAGGAATTCCAGTTATCAAGCCTTGTCCATCAACTTCCCATGTTGCTACAGCCTTCACATCTAAATAGCTAAGGTCTTTTCAAATGATGAAAAGAAGTATACAACTAATCTAAGATGTTCCTTGAGACTATCTAGAAAGGTTCCTTTTCATTTTCTTAACAGTGAAAAAAACACATACTTTCATGCAAAGCTTAAGAAGTTGCTAAATGAAAATTAACATATGCTCAATAATCTTCGCTAGCAATTGAAATTTGAAGAAAAATGTTGGAAAGTTTCAAATACAACAGATTGAAAAAAATAGAAGAAAATCAGGGAAAAGCAGTGGAATGATTTCAATTGGCCGACTGGCATACCATGATTGCAAAAATCAATTCCAGGAACAAGACCCTCTACCCAAATAGTCTCCCCTTGAATTGATGTGCATGGTACTCTTTTGACTTGGTTTTCAACTCCACTGACGTTGAATTCTGATATAAGAACCAGTAGAATTTAGTTTGATTCACCTCGTGATCAACCAAAGTTCATTATTGAAAGAGAAAGTAGTGATAAACAAAATACTTTGAGAATGCAAAATAGTAACCTCACTTTTATCATTTGATCTAGTACTCAGTTCTCCAGTAAGCATATTGTCATCAGAAGCCACAGATTTGTCAACTGAATTTTCACCATCTTCTTCCTGTTGGATTTGTGGAAACACAAAAGAATGTGGGAGGGGAATGTTCAAAGCCCTACTCCAGAACACAGAATGTCCCCTATAGCATTATGGATTTATCAAATTATTGAAGGAAATCAAAAGCAACTAGAATATGATCACACGACTAAAATATCGCCAATGTCAAACACGGTCATAGTTTAGAAGATACCTACCAAAGGAAATCTTCAAAAGACACATTACTGCCAAAATAAGAAATATCAGCATCTCAGATTGTCCATAGAAGATGAGTTCACAAAAACGATTCACATAGAGAAATTGACAAAAGAAGATAAAACTATTTGTGCGTGCTTGTGAGGATATGCACATGGAAACCAGATCGCGCATCAAAAAGACTACAAGAATATTGTTCACTTTTTGAATAAAGGGATAGGAGAAGATGAAATTTGTCAGACCAAACACTGACCTGTCCATGTTCCCATCTAAAACCAGAAGTTTCTTCACCAAGCCCTTTACTTTGTCGTCAAACAATGAATGCAACACTTTTTTCTGTTAAGAAAATTGAAACTTGGTCATACATGCCACTGAATTAAGCTCAAGCACTTAACAAAGCAATCACATAAAAACAAAGTCATCCCATCTATTGCATTTAACATGAATGTTCTTTAGATCAAAGGTGAAAATGAATCAGTGGTGAAAGTATTCCATCGCGAAAACCCTTGCATTAACTTACTGAACTCTTCTAGGCAACTTGATTAGACAAGCGCTCATTTCTTGAACAAATACAGATGAGTGACTAAACAATTCTTACAAAACATAAGTTTGTATTCTCTAGAGTACCTCAAGTCAATGCAACTTCCATAAAAATGCCACTCATCCAATTCTCGTGGTACAGATTTATGATTTACCTGCATTTCAGTTGCTTGATATAAAGTTGTCCCTTTCAACTCAGAAAGCTCATCATTGGTAAACCAAAGCGGATTTCCAAAGGTGCTCGGAAGCATGTCAAGGTATCTTGTATAATTTTCAACCCAAGTAAATTTTGCCTGCCAATCTAGAAGCAAACTCCTGAACCAAGGAAAATGAAGCGTATGAACTACATACTTACGGTTTCCAGGAAGAGTTCTTTCGAAGTCGTTCCAATGTTAGGAACAACATGATCAGAAACCTGTCATCCACTTCTCCTTCTTCAAACATCGCTCTACACTCTGGTCCAATTAGAGGATCTTGTAGCACTCTCATAGGTGTTATCGCTAAATCTAGCGGAACAACAAGAAGCACCCCTGAAAATTTCAAGAAAAATCTTCAACCAAATGTGCACGAGAACAGCAATAAGTGGAAAACAGCGAGCTAGTTAATTTCTTTACGGCATTTGAAAATAATAATAATAAAGACATGCAACATTCCTAAGCTCGAAGCTCACCTACTTCCCTTCTCTTACAACGATCAAAACCAAAGGAAACATGAAAACAACCAAGCAATTTACTACGACTGCTATAACTCCACGATCTATTACATTCAGATAAATGTAAAAGCATTCAAGGGAAGTGCTTAAATTACCTTCAGGGACGTCCCCTGAAGAGAATAAGCCAAACCCTTTACTACGATCGCAGTACTTGACCTTACAACTTCGCAGTTCGGCTCCATTGACCTGACTTGAAAGAAACCCAAAGAAGACGAACAGAACAAAGAAATGAGAAAGAACTGAGCCAGATGAACATAACGTGAAGATAAGTTCCAATACAGTATTTAAAGAACCAGAAATAGAAACTAAAAGAACTTGACAATCGTACCTGGAGCCATTGGAGAAACCTTTCAAGCTTTTCTTCCTCAGCACCGGGCATCGGAGCAAACAAGCAAGGCACGAATGTGAGAGAGACAGAGACGGAGCGAGAGAGACGTTAAAACCCCGTTTGTAAAGTATAGGGTTTAAACTTTAAAGTGCTTTTGGGCTTGTAAAAAAACGCTAACATGACAATTACAACAAACACGGCCTTAGATTGAGCACGGCGTCGTATTGGATTCTTTCTTTTCCACTTGTATTTTTAATTTCTTAAAAGAAATATTTTGATTTTTCACTTTTAATATTTTTCATTTGTTTTATAATAACTCAAATCAAACTATTCGATTTTTAAAATTTGAATAAAAATTAGTTTAATTAAATTTAAATAAATGTTATTAAACTTAAATTCAATAAAATCGAACTTAATTATTTAAAACGATACTATTTTGAAATAAATTTAAGATACTCAACCTAAATTTTAGGTCAATCTTTCAAACTTAAATATGATCTAAATTTTAATTAATATAAACCTAATTTAATAACTTCAAAGTGAATCAAACTAAACAAAATAGAATTACTAAGCCTACACATGACCATCTTCTTTATTAGGGATAAAAATGGTTCGAGTCAAGCTACCTATGCTTGAGCTCATCCAGACAACTTCTACCCAAGTTCGAGCTTAACCTGAGATTCGATTGGACTTAAGGCAATTAAACCTATTTTTAATTCTTTGTTTGGTTGGGCTTATACTAGTAGAGTTTTTGTCAATAGAGTTTTTTTCTGAAGATCTTTTTTTAGAAGAACTTTTTTAAGAAGTCAGTTGACCGTTTGACTGTCATTTGAAAAAGAACTTCATACAGTAGACTGTTTGGCAACATAAAAATACAAAATACTTTTAATTTTAACTATATTTTATTTTGTAGTAAAAATTATTTATGCAAATAAATATTATTAAAATATATTAACAATATGTAAAGCACAATATATTAATTATTATATAATTGTAAACCATATGAAACATAAATAAAAATATATATAACCAAATCTTTTATATGGATTATAACATAAGTAAAACTAATATCAAAAATAAATATTAAAAATATAAAAAAAAACTCTATAATAGGTTTGCAAAATAAGCGCGAAGATGAGTTTGTGAGTATTGTGAAAATTATGGGTAAAACATAAGGGCAAAAGAAACTAAAAAAAAGGTTTATTAATTGATCCGAAAAATCTACTTGAAAAAGTCATTTGATAAGTTTTTTTGAGAAGCTCCAAATTTGAAACTTTCAAAAAGTTGTATTTTGGTTATTAATTAATCTGAAAAGTCTACCCGAAAAAGTCATTTGAGAGGTTTTTTTTAGAAGATTTAAATTTGAGCTTTTAAAAAAATTGTATTTTTGCTGTCAAAAAAGTCATACATATTAAAGAAGCGTTTTTTCATTTTACAGTCAAACATCTATTTTCTTTAAAAAAAAGCTTTTGTGGTAGAGAAAAGTACTTATTGACCTCCCAAATGTCCATTCAAATAGTCACGAAAGTCTGAATAAGTGTTATCCAACTTGATCTTTTATTTTTTAAATTAAAAAATAAAAATCAACATCCTTTTTTCACAAATTAATGTTGTTTTTTCACAAAACGAGGTTGTTTTTTAATAATTGTCAAGTCTCGAATTGGACTAAGCTCGGAAAATAAGAGTCTAGGCCTAATCCAAAGCCCAATTGTTTTTAAGAATCAGGTTCAAAAATCGATTAACTTGGGCCTAGTCTGGGCCAATTGTGTATTCATATAACTATATACTACAACTTAATTCTATGAGTTCTTCTTTTGCTTTAATCAGGTAGGCACTATCTATAATGAATGTTATTTTTTTAGTTATAAGTTGAATAAATTATTAAAATATATACAATAATTCGTAAATTACACATTTTAAATTTAATAAATTAATAATTTAAAATTAAATGATATACAAATCAAAATAATATTTATAAATTTATAATATTTTCACTATTAATTAGTAATGTATTTAAAAAAATAAAATAAATTACAAATTTTTCACTGATTTAAATTTTTAATCTCTTAAATTAAAACATTATTAATTACTTGAATTACCTGAGACGCCAAAATAGTATTATTGTTTTGCTTGTTCCTCGTAAAGTAGCTGACCTTAATTTTGGAAAGTACATGTAGAACTAGATAAGGTTCTTGCTTTCATTTAGACTCTTCAACTGCACTTATGATTTCCGAGGTTGAGCCGATTCAAATTTAAACAAACTGACTGATTCTAATTACTTTAAAATTGGTTTATATCGATAGAGTTTTTATTAGTAGAGCTTTTTTTTTTGTAAATTTTTTCTGAAAAAAACTTTTCTAAGAAGTTAGTTAACTATTTAGGTATCATTTAAAAAAGATCTTTTTTAAAAAAGCTGCATACAATAGACTTTAGTAATATAAAAATAAAAAATATTTTTAATTTCACTGTATTTTATTTTGTAATAAAATTATTTATGTATATAAATATATTAAACAACATGTAAAGCACAATATATTAATTATTATATAATTTTAAACTATACGAAGCATAAATGAAAATATATCTAATCAAATTTTTTATATGGATTATGACATAAGTAAAAATATTATCAAAAATAAATATTAAAACATAAAAAAAGTCAAATAATGGGTTTGCAAGATAAGTGAGAAGATGAATTTGTGAGTATTGTGAAAATTATGTATAAAACATAAGGATAAAAGAGATTAAAAAAATAAACTCATTAATTGATCTGAAAAATCTATCCGAAAAAGTCATTTGAGAATTTTTTTAAAAAGCTCCTAATTTGAGCTTTTTAAAAAGTTTTATTTTAACTGCCAAAAAAGTTATACCTATTAAAGAAATCTTTTTTATTTTACAGTCAAACACCTTTTTAAAAAAAAAATCTTTGTGGTGAAAAAAAGTACTTATTAATCTCTTAAAAATCCATCCAAACAGTCCCTAATTGGGGTTGGATTATAAGCAATACAATGTACATCGAATTTGTTATCAACCCTAACCAAGATCAATAATTTGTCAATATCAATAACCCACACAACAACACCTAACCATGCAGACATTAACTCTGGTAGATGAAACCAAGCTGCAAATACTACGTTAGAGACCAACAAATGAAAACAAAGAGAAGGGGAAAAAAAACCTCCGACGTACGACAAGATAGGAGTTCATATCGGACAGGTTTTTGATCAGCTGTACAAGGAGGATGAATCACGTAACACTATCGTGTCCCGTTTTGTCAAGTCACGAACACACTCCCACACCCGCATGAAAACCGCCGTAACTGACCTTCACACATCACTCGTGCCTGCAGTCCTGCCCGTAACCTCCCTTCTTCTTCGTATAAATATACAACTCCATACGCAGAACCTGCAGCTTCTTCTATCTTCGGATATATCAGCACATGGGTTGGGTTAATCTGTCCAAGAAGCAAAGGGTCACCTTGGTTTTTCGCGTAGCAGATGCAGCTTCATGGTACTGTGGGGTTGTTCTTGCAGCCCTCGTGCTTCTGAACTGCCTGAGAGAGACATCATCGGATATGATTCATGTTCGAGGGAGACAGGTTTTGGAACGAGAGTGCGATGAGATTTACGTTGTAAGAGAAGGAGAGACGCTTCATAGCATCAGCGACAAGTGTGGAGATCCGTATATAGTGGAGAAGAACCCTCACATTCATGACCCAGATGACGTTTTTCCTGGGCTTGTCATTAAGATCACTCCTCTTACTCCCAGAAAGCTGTAATTACGAAATCAAATATTACGAGTCTGAGCTTTAGTTTTCTTCTTTTTCATTCATGTTGGGATTACATTTCCTTCTGAGTTATTTCGGTTTCTTCCTCCGATTCTATGTCGAATGAAATGCACCATCCCAAAGCTTTCTTCAGCCGCTGGCAGATTCAAGTCCCTCAATCCCATCGTTTAAGGCATCATTAGCTGTTTACCTGGAACTGGAATATTGCGCTTACATATTTCTATCGGGAGAGCAACAGACACGTAAATTGATTTGTCAAATATGTCAATCATTTTGATATTAAGGCCACTTATCTTGGACTTAAAAGGTGGAACGCCCACCTTAGGCGTTTCTACATTTTGGTCCGATATTATGTGAGGGAGGTAAATCACGGTCTGATCTTAGCTAATTTTTTGAAAAAGCGACCCAGTGTTCGGTACGCACAAAAAGTCACCACATTGGATGAACTTTCACACTGCCGCTGCCAAGACTCGAACTCAAAACCTTAAACTCACTTTACTTCCTAACAACCAACTTAGCTATTCGCGCGAACAAGGCCACTTATCTTGATTCTATATTCATTGAGTGCCATCCTATAAGATAGAGGATACGTCGGAAACACGCTTCTTTCAGCTTATTTTGTTATCTGTTTCGGTAGTTTCTTTTAATAATAAACCAAATTTGAACCATCCAAAGCTTTTAGAGATCGGATTTTAGAACAAGATCAAGTAGAAGGCGCCGTCTATTTAAAATAATATTTTTTTATAAATTTTCAAAACTACGTCGTTTTAAATATTCCTCATTGTTTGATAAAACCACGTCGTTTTATATCTGTTCAAGTAGAACATTAGAGACTACTCAGTGCAAATTGAGATATTATAAGAATGAAACGTATATGAAAATTAAAAAAAATAAATAACTCATATTTAAATAAAAATATAAGGAAATTAATTTTTATTATTTATTTTATTTTATTAATTATCAATTTCTTAAAAATCATGATTGAATTCCGACTAATCTAATTAGACTTTAGTGTACCTAACAAAGTTCTCTGCTCCATTCACAGAAGGAAATAACTATAACTATTTTTTTGGTGGTTTGGTCATCATTATTAAATAAATAAATAATATTTTATTTTATTTTATTAAACTTTATTTTATAATAATAATAATAATAATAATGACTACTAATAATTATTAAAAATTGACTATAAAGCTTTTGCTTTCACAAAATAATAGTAATTAACCTCTATTAATTTTTAGCCAAATCTAACTTGTATTGTTTTGTATTTTTGTTTGATTTCTTTATTATATATATATAACAAAAGCGAGTTTTGAAGCAATCGGTAAAGTTATTCCTTCTTGACCGGAAGGTCATAGATTGGAATCACAAAAAGTATAGCTACGTACAATTAATGATGACTCTCGTTCGACTCTCGCAAAGCAGAAAGTCCTATGCCAATTTTTTCTTCATTATATATAATATTTGCAACTTGTTAAGAAGAGCATTAGTTTATTCTTTCACAAAATAATAGTAATTAACCTCTATTAATTATTAGCAAAATCTAACTTGTATTGTTATGTATTTCTGTTTGATTTCTTTATTATATATAACGAAAACGAGCTTTGTAGCAACTGGTAAAGTTACTACTTTATGACTGAAAGGTCGTAGGTTTGAGTCACAAAAAGTTTAGCTACGTATAATTGATGACTTTCATTCGACTCTCACAAAACAGAAAGCCCTATGCCAATTTTTTCTTCATTATATATAATATTTGCAACTTGTTAAGAAGAGCATTTGTTTATTCTTTTACAAAATAATAGTAATTAACCTCTATTAATTATTAGCCAAATCTAACTTGCATTATTTTGTATTTCTGTTTGATTTCTTTATTATATATAACGAAAACGAGCCTTGAAGTAACTGGTAAAGTTACTGCTTTATGACTGAAAGGTCGTAGGTTTGAGTCACAAAAAGTTTAACTACATATAATTGATGACTTTCATTCGACTCACAAAACAGAAAGCCTTGTGCCAATTTTTTCTTCTTTATATATAATATTTGCAACTTGTTAAGAAGAGCATTAGTTTATTCTTTTACAAAATATTAGTAATTAACCTCTGTCAATTATTTGCCAAATCTATCTTGTATTGTTTTGTATTTTTGTTTGATTTCTTTATTATATGTAACAAAAGCGAACTTTGAGGCAATTGGTAAAATTATTGTTTTGTGACTGGAAAGTCGTAGAATTGAGTCACAAAAAGTATAGCTACGTACAATTGATGACTCTTATTCGGCTCTCGCAAAGCGGAAAATCCTATGCCATTTTTTCTTCTTTATATATAATATTTGCAACTTGTTAAGAAGAGCAATAGTTTATTCTCTTCTTCTTTTATTTCTTCCTTTACGAGTGGGGTGTATAGATTTCCACGTACAAATTAGCCTCGTCACAATTATTAATTCATCATCTTTTAGCGATTGGAGACTGAAAACAACCTTTTGATGACTTGCGATCCATGAGATTTGCATTGCAAATTTTCTATCTTCTTGATGACAACTTTGTGCCATGGAGACCAAACAAGCGTTTCTTTCGTGATGATAATAGCTTAGATCTGGGTTGACATATTATTAAAGGATTACCAATTTTTAAAGTTGATGACACGCGGGAAGAATGTTGCGTGTCATCAACTCTTGTTAAAAACTTTAACTATAAACTCCGATACCACGTCATTCTTAATTAATAGAGAGATTGTTTTTGATAGACCTATATGTAATAGGACATGATAATCTTACAAAATTATAATGGATGTGTATGCATATGGAAGAAATAAAGAAAAATAAATCAAATAAACATAAAGGTCCTGTTTGGCAAACACCGGATTGCTGTTAGCTGATTCTATCAGTGATTAGCTGATAGTTGATTCTATCAGATGATTTGACCAGCGGATAATATCAACTGTTTAGTAAAATTAGCTATTTAGTATTGGTTGTTAATATGCAAAATGACTTATCAGGGCATGATTTTAAAAAAATTATAAGTGCGTAAATATTATATTTCTTAGTATTTCGTTGAATATTCTTATAAGAATTTAGATTTAGATATTTATTTTTACAAAAATTAAGTTTATAACTTTAATAATAATAATAATAATAATAATAATTCAAGGTTAAGTTCTTTATTAATATGAATGATGCAACGAGCTACATTATATTAGTATTTTTCATATAATATGTATGATTTTTATTATTTAATAAATTAAAAATATCTACAATTATACTATGACATAAATACGATATATAGTAGTTATATACTAAAAATATTAATTTGATGTGACTCTTTATGTTCAAAAAATTAATATTATGGTATTTTTAAATGTAAACTAATATTATAAACTTAAATAAACATTAAAAAGTTTAATTAACCCCTTTATTATATTATTCTAAACTTTACGACATAATTGTATGATATAAAAAAAGTCAATTTTGAAAATACACACAGCAAAAGTAAAGAATAAAGTAGAGGGCAATATTGTCATTAAGCAAACAGCTAACTCTAAAAGCTCCTATTAGAGAGCTTTTAGAAATTAGCTTATTGGGATTAAACAAGCTAACTAATAAGTCATTCACCAAATGCATCAACAACTTTTTAAAATGGTCAAAAAGTTAACTTTTAGTCAATAAACTAAAAAACAACTAATAAGCTGTTTGCCAAACACTTCCAAAATGTAAGAAAAACAACTAAATACAAAAATAAAACACAATACAAATAAATAGTAAAACGAAACAATAATCGTACTATTAAAAAAATAACGAGCAAAAGTAATAAATATAACACAAAATAACGCACATGTAAAACATATTTAAGATTAGCAAAAATACATATCAGAAGATATTTGTACCGACCACGAAAGACCCATACAAAAATAACTTTGACTAGACTATTGACGCAAGAGTCTGCAATTATACCAATTAGGTATTCCGCACTAGGTAAGTCTTAGACGACAACCTTGATCGAGAGAGTGTAGATAGGAGGATTCAAACACATGACTTTTTGGCCTCATGCCTCCTTACTCTACCAACTCTATCACCCCCTAAAAGACTACATGTAGAACATATCTAACATTGGTAGTAAACGTTAAAAGACATACATACCAGAAGAGACTCGTATCGACTACAAAAGATCCGTACAAGAATAACTCTGACTAGACTTGTCAAAACCTTAATTACGCTACATACGAACAAAACTAAGCTATACACGGTTGAAGACAAACAACGAATTTTGTCTATTTTGAATTTTCTGTAAATACGTTATATGTACATTATCATATAAGAATTTATTTATAATAAGATATAATAATTAATTAAATTGTGTAGTTTAAATAAATTATTTAATAATTTACCCTATTTATTCTCCACTAAGCATCGTGATCCACAGATCCAATCGTCTTTTGCGGTTGTGATCAGTACATATAAAAGTATATCCACCACCAGGGTCGCCCAAATCGTACTATATTCCCGATACAATAAGTCCATGACGTTACGCGTCAACGAATCTTACATTAGCACGTCAACGACAGTCGTTTTCATTTTTCTTTTCTATCTAAACTTTCATTATATTGTTGTTTAATTGTGAACTATAATTGCCACTAGGGACTTGCTTTTCAATTGAATTGATATGACCTTGGGTCGTGCTTTCCCTTTTTTTTAATATAATCCCAAAGCCAATCCGTGACAGTACTTAAAAGATTAGGATAAAAGATAAATTTATGCACCGAAGAACCACCACGCATTTGGATAAATTTTCGTATTGATACAATAGCCTACAAATTATGCCAACTCGATAATCTATATTTGGTATGTCCTGTACGACGTGTTTGATCGAGAAAGTGTGTATAAGGAGATATTTTTTGTTACAATTTGGAAACAGAAGTAACGCTAGATATTACTAGATATTTTTGGATCTTGCATATCAAAATTATTGTTGTATCGAAGTAAAAATGCACTAGTGACTCCCAAATATGATGAATACATAATGCTTGTGGAGGAGAAATTGTGAAAGGGAAAGGCAATATAAAGTACTGTTGCGAATGCATATACTCATGGATAAGTGGAATATTCAGCAATGTTTGTGGACCATGTGTATCATGAGGTAGTGGAATAAACCCTGAAATGGATGTTAATGTTTAGAAATGACAACATTACTTTTATTATTTATTTAAAGTAATATCGATTTGAAAATTTTTATTGTATTGGGGGCGGTTGGTTTGTATAAAGGAAAGGTAATAGGAATGAGAATGAATATAGTGAGAAATAGGAATGGATATTATCATTATAATTATGATGGTTGGTTAAGAAGAAGTAATGATTACCATTATCATAGATAATTGTTGGTTTGTAAAAAATAATATAATTAATTAATTAAAATATTGTAATTAATTAGAATATTGTAATTAATTAATTAGAGTATTTTAATTAATAAATTAATTATATTTCAA